>CAIGRE010198620.1:0-11087 GCA_903798275.1 Fraxinus angustifolia subsp. syriaca
TTTAACCACTGTGCGATAGCCTAAGCAGTTAAATTTTAGTTCTCCTTCCCTTGTGCGAAAAAGATTAATAGTATTTGGATGACTTGGTTGATGGGGGTACCTATAGCCTATGTTTTCATGAGGCAATTACTTCCAAAGTAATGTTCGCATTTTCATGATGTGGATCAGCTGTTGGTTAATATTAAATGAACATCTGAATTGAAAAAATATTTAAAAACCAAAATAAAAATGGAAAAATACATCAAGCCAACATGTCACGATCTAAAGTTCCATCTTCAACTTTACATCCCATCTAAAGAATTTGAAATAGTCATATAGCTAAAGAAAAAAAAAAGTTAAAATATGATGTTTGGATAATGCAACAATTAAAGTTATACTTTTGACTCTCTGAAAAAGTACTTTGCATGACAAATTGAATATTAGAGTAGCAACTCATCTTTATGCCACTTTCTCGCTTTCGGGGGCGGAGTACCAACTTTTCTCATTTCAACAAATAATGTTTCAGGGGCATCGACCCCCGTGGGCCCTCACTCCTTCCGCTCTAGTACCCCCTACTTCAACCTCATTTGGCTATGTATAAATGGGAGAAGGCGACCTTGTCCAGATTTTCTCTCTTTAAATCACTCGCTCAATTTTGTTTAGTTTCACTCAAGGTATCAAAACACGTCATAAAAGAGGTTCAAATAATTTCAATTGTTTGTCGATGTAAGTTCTTATTCATAAATAATGAAACATTGTCTTTGTATAACAAAGCAACACAAATAAGCATGATTTAAATCAAACAAATTAAAAGAAATTTAGAAGTCTACAAGTTGGAGAAATTTCAACTTTCAAATAGTGCGTTTGTAAACAACCTAGAACTTGGATTAAAAAGCTTCAAGAACGCTTTTTTGCCACCGACCATTCCAAATCCACGTGCTCTAATTTTATAAACTACAAAATATATAAAGAAGGAAAATTATGTTATTAAAAGGGTGTCTGAGAGTGATTTTAAAAATAAAAAAATTGATTTTTTGCTCTTTTTTGTCTCCTGGCCTGCCACGGAATTCATGCATTTTCTTTGATTTTTCTACCGTTGAACAATTCAACGGTAAAACAATAACTTTTTAGCAAAATTAAAAGCACTCCCAGACAAGCTGTAAATTGTGCCACTTGACCATTTTTTTGTCAACAAAATAATAGTTTAAACCACATTTTCTATAAATTTAGACGATAATTAGAACGTAGTGACAATATTATTTCAGTCTTTATGTTCCTAATTCGCAAAATAACTAGAATATTGAACCAGCAATAAGTAAATAGCAGCAAGGATGATGCATCTCCTTGTTTGGGAGCGAAAAACTAACAGTCGGTTTCTTGATTCATAGTGATTAAGTAGGAGATTCACCCCCAACAATTATCTCAGGGTTTCCTTAAAGTGTTGAAAATATTGTTCAAAGTTAATGAAATTGGTTGTAGAATAAAAAATAAAAAAAAAAATGGATTTTGAGGCCAACGTAATGAATTATGTGACCACATAGTTCAATATGGTATGCAGTTGCATATCCATATATCAGGACTAAAGGCCTCGTGACTGCATAAACTATGCATAGTTCAATATGGCATAGGCTTGACCTATGCGACCGCATAAAGGAAGAAAATAGATATTTTAAGGCCATTACTATTTTAATTTTGGTGGCTTTTCATCTGATTTTGGCATCATTTCGTGGAAGATTATTGATGCCTATATATATGTCATCAATGTTCAAAAGAAAAATAATGAATATCATTCTTGAAAACATTTTCATTCCACATATCATTGAAATAAAAATTCCTTCATATATACATATTCAAAATTTTCCATTTTACGTTCTTCAAGTTTTGGAGGATTTTCACTAATTCTTAAGTATTTAATCCTTTACAAGGCTTGATTAATCCTGCAAATCATTTGTCATAATCCCTTTAAGCATCGTTTTCAATCTGAGAGGGAACAAATATAATTTGAGGACAACGGTTTCGTGTTCAGACCTTTCTTTTCATCTTCGATCTTCTTTTCATTTTTCTCCAATTTGGTTTTTTTTCTTTGCTTTCATCTCCATACCTCTTTGTGCACCTTATATTTTCCAACATATAGTCCATCTTCAACATATAAAGACGGGCGTCCTTTTTGGCCTTTAAGACATCTGGTGTGCTATCAAATGAAACCATAGATTGCTATTTGAACTTGTCAGGCTACGGAAAAATATTGCATGTAACAAAACCTTATCAAAATTCAAAAAGTACGTAGTATATTGTGTGCTATCAATTATCCACATCTGTCTTACCAAATGCTTTATCTAGGAAGATTCCTTTTTAACTCTTGAAATTTCTTCATGGGGACCAGAAGTTTTCTATATATATCCCAAAGGATCTCAGAACCCTCACAATTCCCTATTTTGATGCATTTGTTCTCATAATTTTTTAGCATGTGCTCTACGCATTCAATGTCAATGCACGTATCAATCCTGAGTTGATAATGAGTATAATCTCGCTTCTTCGTGGAATTAGACTCATTCAATCATTCTCCGTTGTTTTTCTCTATTGGTTTTATGTTTTTTCCTGAACCTGTTTTCTTTCTATTCAGCTCTTTCATTTTTCTGTAAAAATTAGTTTTTATTACTCCTCATTTTCACTGTTTTCCCTTGAGGTTTCCAGGGATTAAATTAAAAATTCTCGACACGTGGTAAACGTCAACATATTCTGCATAAGATGTCATCGAATAAACATTGCAGCCCTATTTCAGAAGACGAACACCGATATGCACTAATAGATGAAAAGAAGCAGAGGAGAATGGTTTCGAACCGTGAATCAGCAAGGAGGTCGATGATGAGACGCCAGCAGCATATCAAGGACTTGCAACACGAAATCATGCACTTCATAAGTAAAAGCAATGAAATGGTTCTGAAGATTAATGACATTACACAATGTTATTCCATTATTGAGTCAGAGAACATAATCTTGAGAGTACAGAAAGAAGAACTATGGAGGAGGCTGGAGTATGTGGAAATGGTTAGCAACTACATGTATATGGCAAATGAGCATTCAGTGAACAATCTTCAGGATTACTGGCTCAATCCTTGGCATCCATAAACTCTGGCTGGGATTTTCCAGTTCTGAGGTTTCACTGATTTACTTGATGTTGCAATTCGATTTCAACACATGGTTCATCTGTGGAGATGATAAGATGAGACGTGGCCTATTCCTGTAGGGGATTCTAAGCTCTGCACTTTTCATATGTTATACAAGGCAATAATTTCTTATTTTCCTGCTTTTCAGTGTCGTGGAAAATGAAAATGAAAAGCGAAAAATCAAACTGTTTTGAGGAATAACAATTCGCATACATAAATTAAGTGAAAAATCAAACAGTTTTGGAAAAAAAAAAAAAAGCCTTCGCATATCATATATAATAATAATACATCGTCTAGATGTTGCACAGCAATGTAACAGCCGTTTTTGGTTTAACATGAAAAGCTTCAAAGTAACAAACGCCAATATGTACATATGATCCTCCAACCCCAGGAGCAACACAAACTTCCACTAAAACCATAGTCGATTACAAACATCTAGATTGCCCCGCGACTCATGTTCCAAAATTCTACTTCATGCTCGAGAACGCATATAAGAATGACCTCAGCTTTTGAGAGAACGTCATCTGATGCCTTCTCCAAACACCGATTCGTTATGTTTTTGAGAGAACAACAATACTGACCAAAACCCTCATTGCCCCATCTTTGGCAAGTCTCTTTGAGTTCTTCAGGAGTTTTACTACCATCTTCCAAGCAGTGAGCAAAACTTTCTTGATAAACAGTCTCAATGGCCCAAAAAGCTGTGATGGCCAATGTGTACTCAACATCAGGGTTCATTAGGCTTTCCAAAAATCTGTATCAGAAAGTATGATATCAATTGCTTAACAATAACATTATTTTAGCCACAAAAATCATCAAATAATTCATCTTACCATTGTTGCTTGAACTTGTCACCTTTTCTTCTAACCAGAGGAAGGACAGAAAGATTAAGTGGTAAGAGAATATACATTGCACTACTTTTAAGGTAATTGACTCTCAGGTTGTAACTGTAGCAATTGTACACATTCATCATACCAATATTTGCATCTTCAAAAATTCCTCTCAAAACTATATGCACATTTGATCCTTTCGACGACACACAGGTAGACCAGTTTTAACCATAATGTCACAAATTGTAAGCAAATTGTAAAATTTTGAAGTGAATCGCCTGGATACACCAGCAAGTACATATAAACTGAAACTGTAGCTCACTTAAACGAGGCTAAATCACCAAACTTAGGATAACATATAAAAGCAATATAGTTTCAGGACGAGCAGTAGCTCACTTTGGAGTATGTTTGAGAACAGTCTCAATTGAACTTCTGAATCTTAGACGTCCATCTAGAAGTGAACTTCAAGGAAAAGGTTCATTTTAAAAAGTTACTTCATAAAAATTGGCTTTGGTGGCTTTAGAATTTTCATTTCCCACAAAATCTACAAACAATCATTTTTTAATTCTAAAGCACTTCTCAAAAAGAAGGTTTACCGAAAGTTTAACATGATGGGAAGAACTTTTTTTTGAGGGCCATTTGAAATACAACCATGAAATGTAATTTTTAATTTAAGAAGTTGCACATGGCACCTAAATTAAGATTGGATTAGTTATCAAAACTATCAATAATATGTTACAGTACCTGCAGTAGTCAACGTTGGCCTTGTGAGGTACAATGTTATTCAGAGCAACACCCCACTTCGAAGCTTCTTTTTTGAACCACGCAATCTCATCATTTAGAGCAGCCATGGCACCCAAAATAAAATCTATATCAGAACTATCATCTGAATCCTTCCAAGCTTTCACCAATATACTAGCAACAAAAGGAACAAACGCTCTTACAAATATGTAGTCCTGTGCCTGCACTTCATTTTACACTAGGCTTATAAAATTTCCCACAATCGTGTACAAACAGTTAAATACAGATGTACGCTGGAATGAGCAAATATTAAGGCTCCATGTGCTTGGATTAGGTTTGCAAGTCAATCAAGCCAGCTAGTAAGCTTTTTGAGCTTAGATCATAGTACTCAATCGAGCCGAGCAAAAGGTTCATTTGGGTAGGTATATTTTAGTTACTCCTAACTATTATTCAATTATTTTAACGTCATATAATCAATCATTCTAAAGTCCTTCCGCATACAATTATGTTGCTTTCATTTATTTCTAAAAATGTCCGGATAAGTTATTTTCCTAATAAATAAAAGAAGAATTTATAAGTTAAAAATGAGCAAATTACTTCTTTGACATTAAAGTAAAACTTACTAACAGTAACATTTGTTCTAGTTTACTTATACTTAACAGTAGCTCTGCTTTTTTGTTATGCTTAGCCAAAATATGCTAAAATTTAAAATTACTTAGAGGTTAACAACTTATTTCTAACTTTGACCAGCAAGAAAAGCTATTTATTATAAAACCTCACATAATAACAAATTATTTCGAACTTTGACCAACAAGAAAAACTATTTATTATAAAACCTCACATAATGAAAGTTAAAATAAATTTTTTTTTTTTAAATCTTAGCGAAACATGCACCGAGGTTTGTCCATAATCAAACAAACTAAACTACATCACCATTGAATGTTAGTATAAACACATTCTTCCGTATTCATAGGTAAAAAAATTGGAGTTAAGCCATTTTGCTGGATGATTTTGCACACCTATTTGACAAATGCGGTGTTGGCAGTACATGAATTAGTGAAAAAACTGACTTTCCAATAACAACCTGGCATTCTGTCGATGTGGGCAAACTATTCAATGTAGCATGATTGTAAGTTGTCACAACTTTCATAGTTGATGTAGCGAAATCTAATTGGATGATAATCCCGCCAATCAAATGACTTTCACTCTTACATTTTGACACCTACAGGCTACAACAAGCATTTTCCAAAAATTTTACAGTGCCACCGATTTTTCCGCCACATTTTTATTAATTAAGTAAAACAAAATTAAAGATGCCAAATGTAAATCCACAACAAAAGAAGCTTAAAATTAATCATAATTTACCAGCCATCGTTTGAAGGAAGAGATGTCAATAGAGCCATCACGAATGTTGAGAATGAAAGGGTGCCTTGTGGCTCCGGTGTATATCAGACGGTGCTTCTTCGTCCACGTAGCAATAATATCGCTCTTTCCATCCATTATCTTCCCTTTCGCTTTTCTGCAGATGATCGTTTCTTCTTCTACTTGTGATTTATAGAACCAATCAAGGGTCTTCCACAGTTCACTATCTTTTCTTTTACCCAGTTTGAACTTAATAATTTGTTTGACTGATTTCGAACAGTTGGAGAATAAAAACGAAAAGCGATTTTAAACGCAGTGGATGACAACTGCGTAAAATTGGAGAAAGCTGAACAGGAGGCGATTCTGCTCGGTCTTGTCGTATGTTGCCACGTGTACAGTGCACTAGAATGCCATTTGTACACTTGGTAATTAATTTAACCGACTCCGCAACCCGACCCCATTAAAATTAGATTTTAAAGAAAATATATATTTCAAATAATAAAAAATGTGTAATTAGAAAATTAAAAAAAAAATTATTTTAAATTTAATATTATTTTATGAGAGGATATATGATAAAAATGAATTTTGAAAATTTTTATTTTTGAAAAAATGAAGCCCAAACATGGGCTAAGACTAACAAAAAAAAAATAAAAATCATACTTTGACAGAGAAAAAAATTACACAATTTTGATCCATCATAATTAATCAATCCTAACCCGGGCTAGGCGAGTCAAATGTGGACCCCAGGCCTCTAGCTGTCGGATGATGATTTAGGTATGATTGAAATGTGACGAACTATATCATAGACTGAATCGATTATGTAGTTAAATTGTGTCAATTAAATGATAAAGGAACGCCAATCACATCTCATACAAGAAAAATTTGGTAAACAATTGTACTCTTTAGTCGGAAGTTATGCTGAGCTTATATTATTTTTTGTGCTCCTAGATTTACCGAACTACTTAAATCAATGTTTCTATAGAAGTTCGCAACTCGCTAAGATTTATTGTCGCACTATAAAAACATGAAAACGTTATAAAGACTTAAAAGAACATGACATATGCACATAACCAATAAGTCGTCGGATCAGCAACTTGTTGGTGCATTCATCATAGCGACCTCAATAAAATTTGATGAAGTTGGAAGAACATCCAATACTCGTACAGAACTCGAACTAATATCCACAGTAGATTTCACATTGTGTGTTGTTCCTCTTCTTAAGATGATATTTGCCCCTACTACCGTGATGCGCATGGAAAATTAAAATGCCTCTAGGATACATAATTTGATTTAATTATTTGCGTCGTACATTAACGAATTATCAAAGTATGAGCAAGGTTTAAGAAATGAAATGCAATAAGAAGATAAATGGAGGAGATATCACATATATATTTTCCAAATGATCCATCATTTTATTTATAGGTTGTGGTTACAACCTTTCCAAAAGGTTACATCTTTTCATTTGAGTCACAACCATTCTTTTTTTAACTGAATTTGGATGAATAATAACCAAGAATATAGATAAAAATCCTAACAGTGCAAAAGCACCTTTTCACAGCCGGAGGAGTTGTTTGTGCAGTCAGGTAGTAGCCGGTCTAAACAAGTTCACTATGGTCGCATGCTGCCTCATTTCCGACCTCCGCTCTTCATTCTAACGACAAACCATGATATAATATGTGACCTAATTGTTATAAAGATAGATTTATACACACACACTTCCTCTTAAATTTGTCTAATTTTCTCAAAAGGATGACAGGAGAATTCATATTTTTTTGGCACAATCTTAACAAAAAATTTCATGGTTAGATATATGATAAGCACTCTTGATATGTTAATAATAAAGTAAATTAAATAACACCATACATTAATAGATTTTTTTATTTTTTTTTTGTAATATGGTGTAGATTCAATTTTGATATTAAACACGTATGTCTGTTAAATATCCATAACAGTAGCTCTCTGTGAAATCATTTGTAAAATTGCCCTGCACTTGAAAGAATCTCTCCAAACTTCACCTACATTGAAGTCACTTTTTTTTTTCTAAGTTAATTCTTTCTTCATTCTCAACGCTCTTTGATAAACTATACTCATCTGAAGTCTCAGAGTAATTTTCTCAGTATGGACATTTTATCGTATAAGTCCATAGTTCAAGTCACGTTGCTATCTATTTATGAGAAATGTGCAATGTGTCTCACCTTTGACACGAAATGAATCTAGCTTGTGGAGAAATGATATCCTAATTTCCTACATTTCATAAACTCAAAAGTTAATTGCCGACTGTAGGCCAATCTGAGAAATCCGTCCTCCACACATTATGTAGTTATATTGATGGAATAGACTGTAGTAACTAACGGGGTAAGTAAAGGTGTGTTTATCTCTCATTATTGGGAAAAGAATGATATAATGAATAGTATTTTTTGGAGAATGTGTAGTTGAAATTTAAAATAATTTTATTGGTTTGTGTGTAGAATATTTTATTAGGCAAATGTGTGGTGGAGATTGTTTATTGTAGAAAACGATGTTTGATAAAATGGTAGACAAACAAGGGCTAAATGAAATTTAGACGTAAATCTGCAACAAAAAGTAGAGGAGAGACCCCGTAAAGATGAGTGCCCACCCTTGAAAGAACCAAGAAAATCAAGACAAGTGAAATTGCAATCAAACAAGACAAGGGAGACAATAAAAAAATACAAAAGACGTAAACAAGAAAACAATGTGGCAGAAGATTTATAATAAGGGAGTGACCTGTAAAGCTTTAAAATATACCCGTGACGATATTCAAATTTGTTTGTCTTATGAAATAGAATTTGCTGCTTTTGCTGAGGTTTCATTTCCAGACTGAATAACAGGACTTTTATAAGAAAGCGACGACGTGATTCAAGAACTCGACTCATTTAATTGGATCCCACGTCAAAATACAGTACCCTTTTTGATTCCAACCTTAAGAACAGAATCCACAGGTAACTTCAATGTTTGAGCAAAAGTACTTGCATGATCTCTTATTATTGAGAATACTGATATCGAGATATGATGCCATAATTTTATTAGAGGTATAAAGTGTTAGATATTTATACAATAAATATAATATGTGAAAGAAATAATTAATTAAGATGAAGTGGCCAATTAGTAAAAATTGTGGAATTTGTGTGGAGGTCGGAGGTTTGAGCCACGCCTCACTCATTATATTACTAGATCATGGTGGAGGGAGTTACATCAATTTTTGGGCCTATATAAACAAACATTTGGACATTAGAAAAAAGTACTACAAAACAAAATTCTATCTTCCTATTACAAAATATATATTATTTTCAATTTTACATATTTTATGGAGTACACTTGAGAGTTCTAAAAATCATTTTTTTATTGCTCCTGAAAATCATTTTTTGATTGCTCCACAATTGGTTTATTTGATTGTTGTATCTTGGAGGTGATTGTCCATAGATGTCGCAGCAGTTATAGACAAACAGTTTCGCTTTAGGAATCGTGCTGTCACGAGACTCGATCAGTCGATAAGTTTTTCTGCACTTTACTGTATTGCAACTAGCAACATATCTAACATAAAGGTGGGTTGGGTCAAACCTAATAGCCTAGCCTGCAAGGATTATAGTAAAGAACAAAACAAGCAAACAAAGATAATAGAACTATTTGGGTCTGGTAGCTAAGGGATGATCGACCCAAGTCGTGCTGCCCTTTGATTTTATATCGACAACTTGATCCATTTTACACCTCTATAGTCTACTATCGATAATGTATCTGGTATAAAAAAAATGTTTAAGTTGGCTCTTCACTGTCATTTGAGAGTAATGGATCATTTTTCCTAGAGTCTCGAGCCTGGTTCTCTAAATTGGCCATAGATAAGAACTCAGTAATTTTTCCAAAAGGACACTTTTAGATATGACAGTTCAACGCGGTATTAGAACTTGCAAAAGTTTCGAGCTACTCTTTTATGAAAATTATACAATGTGTCTGACTACCGGTTCTTTTATGAAAAATGAAGCTGGCCGTGCTGATGGCACATGAAAGGACGTGTTCAAGAACAAATGTAAATAAATAAATTGTACCATTTCTCCTAACTCAAATTTTTAGATGAGGTGGGGCTCGATATAAAACAATTTCAAGGAATAAAATTTGATAGAACCTTACATCTGTAAATATCAGAAAACCAGATATATTTATCTAAATAATTGAACTTAATGTTGAACCAGGCAAATAAAATTAAAAATTTAGCAAAATGGATCAAATTCCAAATCAGATGTTAATGGATAGAGGCTGAACACAGTGAATAAGGAAAACATAGAGTTGATACCAATAAATTAGGGAAAAATCTTTTGAAAATTATACATTTAAAGATGCCAAAAGACTAACACAAGCCTTTGCCATTAGTTTTCAATTGACTAGAAAATAATCAGATAATTCATAACTTACTAGAAGTAGCATGAAACTCCAAAATTATTTCAGCTGTCAGAATGGACGGACCTGGACGGGATTTTGATAGAAAAATGAATTAAAGTTCAGTACATTATGTTGTCCAGTACTTTTTATTATTGTGTACGAAATATGCTTGTACAGGAACTTATAAACTCTCTGCTCAAACTCAACTTTTACGTTCCATCTAGCACCTCTTGTCAAACTTCCAAGCAGAAAGTGAACTCAGTGGCGTTCCCTTCCAGCAGATGATTAGACTTTTATTATTCATATTGAACGCGCAAGAATCCCCACACACGAAATTGTTGAGTATGAGATTTGCTTGATATAGAGACTGTTGAGAACCTACTTAGTCATGCACAGCGGAATTAAAACAAATTTCAATTTCCAAATAAGGATCCACATTATTTTTAGATAGAAATCGTGTTTAGAATAATACCTTAGATGAATTCCGCAAACTCTTTTGCTATTCATGAACTCCAATGATCACGATCTGCAATCCAAGAGTCCAATTGTCCAGCCTCCAATGGTGATCCACACAGAGAACAAGAATGGTGGCTAGGGTTTTCTTTTCTTGTGCTAGCAA
>CAIGRE010198851.1:0-10848 GCA_903798275.1 Fraxinus angustifolia subsp. syriaca
CAATCACTTTCTGCAAGTGAAGGAATGCCAAAGCAAGCCTCTCTGATTCTTGATGTACTTGATCATTTCTGTATTTTGGTAAGTGATTCTTTAAGTATATAACTATTTTGCAAATAACAAATGGCTATAGAATCTGATTCCAGATACATTTGGGAGAAAGCACAATCTTTCTTATAAAGTGGAGCCACCGAAATTGCGGTTTCCAGACTAAAATGCTTATCCAGTATATGTATCGTATCAGAGTTTGCATTCCATCAAATACTGCTGAAAAATGTTGGCTAATTTCAAGATATGTGGAGCGAGGAATGTGATCATATAATGCTCTCAAATATCTTTATTCTTTTCCTACTATTCAAAGGCAGAAGCAGACAAGTACACATAATAAAAGGTAAACAATGAGGAATGCATTGCTCAACGACCAGCATGAAAAATCTGGACATATAATTAAGACAAAACCTAAAATCAGTTTAGTAACAAAACTAATGATTCATGAGGATACCAAGAAAATAGATCTCTTGTCCAAGGGCATGAATTTTATTTGAGCAGAATTGCAAGTAGGAATAGTACTCGGGATAGTGGATTCAACTGCAAGTATTGCACACTCTCAAGAAGCATGTTCCAAAGAAACAAATGCTTCACACATCTAAAAAACCAATTACTATGATTTCATCATTGCATACTGCATTTGAAGCTGATAAGATTATGTTACAAACCTGCATTCCTTCACATCCACTAATTCCCACACCAATGTCTGCTTCTTGAATCATACCAACATCATTTGCACCATCGCCGATTGCTAATGTGGTTTTCCCAGTTCCTTCTTTTACTAATCTTGTTACCTGTTTGCCAAATAACATCAGCACAAATGAAGGATTGAGCAGTCATAACTATCAGCAGATTTGGGTATGCTTAAAAAGTTTACTTATAAGTAAATAAGTCTTTTAACAGGTCAAAGTTGGAATAAGTTATTTATTTTGACAATAAAATAAGAGTTACTCTCCAGAATTTTTTTTTTTTTTTTAACTTTCAAGTAAGAAAAATTTAATTACTCAAACATGTTGGAAACAAAGTAACTTCAGCTTAGCTAAACATGCTCGGTAGAATTATACGTAACATGAAATTCAGAGCCTGTTTGGTAGATATTAAAATCGGATTAAAATTGAAAAACTAGCCGTTATTGTTGACTTTTATTAGACGAGCGAGACCCAATAACGACTATATTTTCAATTTTAATCGGTACCAAACGGGCTCTCAATAAGTAGATAAGACAATAGATGCTTACCAGGGCCTTCTGCTTAGGTGAAACACGACAGCATATGACAGAAGCACAATTAACTGCTAAATTCAAAAATTGATGCTTCATGTCATCCTCCAATGCATAAGTTAAGGTTTTCCCATCAATGATTAATGCGAAAGCAGCATGGGGATCCTTTTCAAGCTTGACCATTTGAGACCCATTGGTAATTTGCATCAAGATATTTTCTTTCACAGACTGAGAAGTAACAAACAGCAAGGAAAGCTACCATAAATTATAATAAACATGCTCAAATGTTTTGCAACTCTTTCTATAAACAACTACCTTCTCAGGATCTTGGCTTAATGTGGCTTCATTGGTTGCTGTAATACAGATTTGCTTCATGCCCGGTCGAAGCAAACTACAAGAGAATCTGCATAGTGGTCATAAGATTTCATTTTAACAGCCAGAAGGCTTTGATTGTTCAGACACTATGATCACCATAAAATAGTTAAAGCCAGATTCTGCTGGCAAGATACAGACCCTATATTAATCGCAGTTTCCATCTTATCACCTGTCAGAACCCAGAGCTTGAGACCAGCTTGTGCCAGTTTATCTATGCATTGAGGCACCTATAGAGTAGTAAACAAAGAAAAATGTTCATTTACAAACCACGAGTGTGTGTAGTGATAGCTTCACAGCAGTGATACAACATATAATATACCCCTTTCTGTAATTTGTCCTCCACTGCAGTTGCACCAACAAGTATCAAGTCCCTTTCCATCATATCAGAAACCCGCTCAAGCATTGCGTCCCTATCACCACCAATTGTGGTTTTTGCTTTGGAAAACTCTTCATTCCAAGCAGAATACTCTGCCTCTTCGAGCTTCTTGTAAGCAAGTGCAAGGGTTCGTAATCCAGCCTCCCCATATTCATTTAAATGCTTGGTAGTAGCTTCCTCATACATTTTTCCGTTCTTTGATAACCTATCAAATATTATGCTGTAAAGAAAAGATAGCATCAAATTCCAGAGCATATTAGCTCAAACAAAATCTTAAAAGGAAAAGATCAAACTAAAAAATAAAAAATAATAGAGCTCACCTGCTCAGTGCCTATAAATTAATTAAAACGAACTTTAACAACTAATTCTTCAAATGCACATTGAGAGTGTTGAAGATGATATTTAAATGATATATGTGGTTCTAACAGCTTAAATTTTTAGATCAAGCGATTCAACATAGTATCAAAAGCACACAGGCAAAGGTCCTGATTTCAAGTCTCATCGCCACTCATTTAAATAAGAATAAAACTATATGTACATAAATTTTTACCTAATTTTTGACATACTTGGCAAATGGCGACAGGCGCCCCCCAATAGGGGGCCGCCATTTGTCAAATATGTCAAAAATTAGGTGAAAAATTAGGTTGATGTAGCTTAGTCCTTTAAATAAATTGTTCACATGTTAAACTTTAATCGAAAAATATACCCGCCTACATATGAGGAGACGTGTTGAAGACAATATTTAAATTATGTATACAGCCCCCACCTGCTTAAACTTTTAGATCAACTAGTTCAACAAAGAGAATATGAAGAACATGTGATAATATGCAAAAGTTAATGGCCACATTGTCCTTTACTGCACTTTCATTGCTTGTTTTTAAAAAGACTTTTTTCTGGATTGGGAATTACTTGGAGAGAACCCAAAGTAGCAAACAAGATGTTGAATGACAAACCTGTCGGCTCCTTTGCACAGGAGAAGAATTTGACCAGTCTCGTCCCGTACAATAACAGACATTCGCTTCCTTTTGCTTGTAAAATCCAACAAATTGAGAACTTTATACTCCCTGAATTTACAGAGATATATTAGATGTAAAGACAACTGATCCAAGAGAAACTACTTTCCAAATACGCTGTCACTAAAAATAATTTATTCGCAGTCTTGCCTTTCAATTGGCTCTTGGAAAGAAGGACATCTCTCACGAACGACTATGGTTGACTGAGTTCTTTTACAGAACTCAAAGCCGAATTCTTTAGCTGCAACAAGAAATGAACCTTCATCTGGTGATTCTGCTTCATAGGTAAATTCCCCATTCTCTTCATTTAGTTCAGGAATTGCAGTGTGACAAATTGACAGTATCCTGAAAAACAGTAAAATGACATCTGCATTGGGTTCTTTGCACCAATTCCCATTCATGAGCCGGCTATCCTCAAAGCTAAACCCCTTTATTACTGGTTTGCGTTCATTTTCATCTGTTGAAGTAACGACGGTCTCCAATTCAATTTCTGATTGCCCAAATGCATTTCCACTTTTCTGCCACGAAAGAGGTGTACTATTCTTGCTCTGCCCATCCATGTCCATAGCCATCTGCTCTGCAGCAGCAAGTTCCACATCACTAGCACGTGTTCCATATGCAGCACCTGCAATGGAGCATTTGAGGAAGTCCATTTGGTTGCATGTCAAGGTGCCAGTTTTGTCAGATAAAATTGTATCAACCTGTCCTAATTCCTCGTTTAAATTTGACGTTCGTGCCACAGCAGGAGTTCCCGTCTCTTCATCATACATATGGATGTCGCGGTTTATGAACAATGCTTGGAGGACTTTTACAACCTCGATTGAAACATAGAGGGATATTGGTATCAAATAGCCATATAACATAAGAGCGGTGATTAGATGATAAAAGCCTGAAACCAGTGGTTTGTCTGGATTAAAAAGATTGTTTTTATCTGGGGCGCGTAAATACCACCAGCTTGGCATGTCACGTTTCGTCTTCACGATAAAACCTATTGAGCTGATGAATGAGATGAAAACCAGGAGGCTGAAAAGGATGTAAATTATCTTGTCCATTTGCTTCTCAATCCTGCTTCTTTTCGAAGGAGATTTCGTAGAATTCTGCATAACTTTGCTATCATGACCAGTGAATATCACAACTCCATAAACATAGGCTGTGTTTCTAAGCTTTGAATCTCTGAGAAGAATCTGACTAGGATCGAGAGGATAGACAATGCGGTCATATTCAAGATTACCAACGAAAGTGTAAAGATTAGGGTTCGGATCCTCACATCTTATGGTTGCATTGAAATCCTTAAAAGTTGCATCATCATCCAATGGTAAAGTTACCTCGAGGGCTCTTTTTACCTTCAAATTTGTCTCTCCATCTAAGTTCATAGTTTCAACATAACAAATTCCATCTTCATAACTAGACGATAAAAGAAGTAAATCGGCAGGAAAAAACCGATCCTTTTCTACTTTCACAACATCTCCAACACGAATCTTCATCCATGGTCTGTTACCAAATACACCATCTCCTTTATGTACACTAGCTTTTCTCAAATTAACTTTCATATCCTGTATGAAGCGCCGCCAATCTTCCAAAGCTTCTTTAGCCATACTCAACCCAACAACGAATGCTAAAGGAGCAATCATACTTACAGGTGAGAATGGAGATACATCAGTTAATGAAAGGATTGCAGCTAGAAGGAAGTACAAGTTGGCAACACGTCTGAATTGTTCAAATATGGCCTTAGGTAGAAATGTAATGATGTTGTACTTTGTCGTAGAGATGTAATTGGAGCGATATTTAAGTGGTTTTTGCTCATGTAAATGAGGCTGGTTGCAATAAACCATTCGCGAGTAACCCGGACCTTGGATGTCATGTGGCCCCTCTTCCTCAGAAGCGTGTGGTCTGTAGCAAGAAAATGTGTACAGACTGCTCCTTCGAATTTTCGCCCTTATCCTACCCCGTGCCATTTTTCACATTTTTTTACAACCTCATAGAGCTATAAAATGAAAACTTTGACACCTGCCTTCTCTGTTCTTGTGAAGAGCTTGCTTAGAAGACTATTAACGTTGAAATGAAAATTTGCCCAACCTTAAAAGACTGGTTTAAAGAATTTGTATCAAGAACACCACCTGGAAATGAATTAATAACAAAAGACAAAAATATTAAACTTATTATCCATTATAAATGACAAAGAATGTACAAGAACATTGCACAAACTTTCATAAAATGACTGTCAAATCGTCATCCACTATTCTTTCAAGCGCAAATCTATCAATTAATTAAAATAATTGTGTAATGACAGATCAATTACAGCCAATTAAAAAAAAGAAGAAAAAAATTGTTCATATCAATACTCCTCACTTCAAATTTTGAAGGCTCAACTACGGCCGAATTTATCTTCAAAAGTTGCAGATTCAAATTTATCCAAACAAAAGAGTAAATAAAAAGTAAAAATAATAAATTTGTCAAATTCAGCAATTCATCACCTCCAAATAAATAAATCACGGTCTTGAATCTTTGCGTGTACAATGACACCAAGAATCTAATCTCACACTATTGATGTTTACAATGATATTAAAAACTAAACCTTAAAGTCTTAATAGATCATCAATAGCAAATAAAACAAAAAAAGAACCACGTTTTAATTACCACCACAAGGGCTCAAATGGAGCTCCAAACATTCAAAATAAAAAGAAAAAATACACCCAATTTGTTTTTACATCTTTTCTCACGCAATTTACCACAAGAAAACAACCCAAAAATATATGCCCATATTGATAAAAAAAAAAAAAAAATAGAGAGAGAGCGAGAGAGAGAGAGAGAGAGAGAGAGAGAGAGAGCCTTCGTTACCTACAGATCAGGTTGGGTTGATCAAGAAGTTCGAAAACACGGGAATTCTTCTGGCGGCCCAGATGGAAGAAGAATGGATATTGATGGAAACCCAGCTGAGAAAAGTTGCAGAGATGGGTAATGGAGGAGAGAGAAAGGGAGAGTAAGAAGGAGAGAGAATTAAGAGTGTGACGGAGATTTACATTTACAACAGGCACATAAACAAAAACTAAATACCAGTGTTTCACGCTCCCTCTCTCCTTTCTTCAATTTCTATCTCTATTTCTATTTCTATACATATTTACCACTTCTCATACTATTTTTCGCACGCTCATCTGCTTTAGCTTTTATAGAAAAAAGAAAATATAATTGGCCAAACATGAAAATAATAATTCTTTTTAGGAATTACGTCGAAAACGAGAAATACTTGAAAATCAAAATCAGAAAAAAAAAAAAAATTCATAGTTATCGATCAAAGTGACGAGTCAATAGTCAAAATTCTTCGATTCACACAACTTTCAAGTGCATCGATCAGTTACGTTATTCTTAAAATAATTATATCGATTAATTAGTTTTCTTTTTTCTTTGTTGAGAGAGAGAGAATTTAGTGAGTTCAAATTTTGGGCGTGACAAATAAAATTGATATCTCGAACTATGTAACAATTTTCCGACGTGGAAAATGCACTACTTTTTACTGCTTATACTTTTGAGAAGAAGAAGAAATAAGAGCAGGGCGAATGCCATAGGGGACCCACTATTGCTTATGTGGCATATGCATCAAACAACGAAGATGATTGGAAGTTTCAGACAGGGGGTCCCACACAAAAGTCCTTTATGCCTCTAAACCTTGGCCATTTTGTCCCTACTCCACTATGCTGGAATTTTCATTAGAAATAATAAAATTACAATTTTAGATCGGTAGAGATTAAAATTTAATTAAATTTGAAATATATTGGATCTCACTCGTTTAATAAAAGTCAATAATAAGGATTAATTTTTTAATTTTAATCCGATTTTAATCTCTACCAAACACACTCTTAACCCCTATTTGGTAAAAATTAAAATACAAATTTTGATCAAAGTCAAAATTAACAACTAATCTTAATTACATGTTTTATAAGACTCGCAACTTTTCAATTTACATTTCATAAACTTTTATCAAATTTTACTAAAAATCTGATTTTAATCTCCATCAAACAAGATTTTGAAAATGAAAATAAACATAAGTAAAACAAAACCATTTTCTTTTATTTATTTAAAATTCTCTATTATTTAATGTCACATTAATTGGAGTTGTAACCCCAATGAGACTCCATGGCATTACTCTTGCTAAAATCATATTATGGGAGGAGCTCCTCGATTACATTTAATGCGACAAGAATTATGTTCAACTTAATATATTGACAAACGTTACAATATTTAGTCAATGAGCGTAGCTGAATGGAACAATGAATCTATTTCTCCATCTTTTTGAAAATAATTTAAAATTTTGGTGGAGAATGATTGGATAAACGAAATTACAACGATCGTAACATATAAATCGGTCGAGACTTCAAACACCCAAATGAGATTTCAAAAGGAAATGAAATTATAAGTGTTAATTAGAAAATTTATCGAATTCCTTGTGTTTTTGTTATTTTTCATTATATTGTTAAAAGAAATTTACAAATTTAACATAACAAGGTGTGAAATAAGTTTAGAATAACGCGTAAATGTCCACATGTCAATCGATTAACCATCTCCCATACTTTGTAGAATTGGTTCAAATACGTCCTCCGGGGCATGGCTCAGTGGTGCAAAGGACAGGAGTAAGGTAGTCTTAGCTGAGTTGACGCCGCAGTTTAATGGCTCGATTCCCACCTCTAACAATATTTGAAATTGGACTCTTTGTAAGCATCAGTACAACAACTATTATATTCTGGCTTATCGAGGCACATCTCTCAATTTACCTCCTCTACAATCCTCTAGGGGCGGGACGATGGGGCCCTCGAGGTTGGGGTCAACTTTTTTATTTTTTTTTAAGAATTGGTTCAAATACATATGAATTAATTGCAACTACTTGGAGACGTTATTGATTGCTTCCTCCTATTCATGTAGTGGCATGATATTAACGTGCATAGATCAGGACCCCACCGGTTTTGGTACAAAAATAGGTCTATGGTCAACTTGTTAAAAGGTCGTCTCTATGGGGACATTATTGTCTATAAATGTTGTTTTTCTTTTAACAAATTTCTTGACATTTCATCTGTGTCGTTTTAGCCTTGACGAAGTTGCTTGGAAAATCATCAAGAAAAAAAAAGAGAAAAGCACTCTCTTTTAAAGTCTTTGTTTTATTCTTTTCATGTACAGCTACTTTTTTTTCTTATCAATTTTGTCCGAAAAAGTGTCGGACACGATGTCTAGTTTTCTTCGAGTAGATAGTTTCGATGAATAATCAATATCAACTACAACTAGAAATTTGTCTTCGAAATCTGATTTTTTTTTTTTCCATATTTTCATAATTTTTACTTTTTATCTTTTATACCAAAATTCGAAATTAGATTATTTTATTGCTTTTTTTTTATTTTTTTTTCGATTGGAGGTCTTTTCTAGAGGAGGATTAGTACTTGTTCATGTGTATATTTTCCACAATTATAGAATGCTAAAAGAAAAGTCATGGCGTGTTTCCATACCTAAGTGGTCATGTGCTGGTTGAGAACGTGATTAGCACTCTTGTAATAATGTGTTGACCGTGGAGGTCAACCATTGATGCGTGTTGAATGAGACAAAATTGATTTTGAGGAAATCGATTTTCATCGTGCTATAATCGACTTCAATTAAATTAATTTTATTTTTAAATAATGTAATGAAATTGGATAAATAATCGTATTTTTACAAGTGCTGATATTATTCTTGATGTACATAATTAGTCACGTCTCAAGATTTAAGAAGCTACATAGGCAAGCTCTTGTTCCTATTTGGTCAATTTTTGACGGATATTGAGTGGTTGAATGAATTTAAACTCAATAATGAACATAGAGAGACAGACTTGATCATGATAACTAATTAGAAATATCTGATTTATAGTCACATATTGTTAACACGTGTCTCGATGGGATGGTTTAAAATGCAAAATAATTTCAATTTGAGAAATTATACTGTCATATTTAACATTAATTAATTATTTAAAAAAAAATTCAACAAGCTGGAGTAGCTCAGTTGGTTAGAGCGTGTGGCTGTTAACCACAAGGTCGAAGGTTCAACCCCTTCCTCTAGCGTTTTAACCATTTTTTTTATTTTTATTATTATTTCAGTAAGTCAACTGCTCAAAGCCAAAAATAAAAAATCTCATATCTACCACATTTTATGCCTTATTATTTACATAAATAATTTGTTTTGAAATAGGAATTCTAACTTACAGAATGGGTTCGAATTCCATTCAGCGAGTTTAATCGAATTAATGAAATTTTGTAATTATGCCTGAGACTGACAATGACGAAATATTGCCAAACTACCCATATGCTTACTGAGACGAACTTTTTGGTTCAGGACTCTCAACACTTTTAAAACAGACAACGTTAGTACGTCACATTACTTTGATGTGACGACTTGTTTATTGTTAATAAAATCGAGTAGAATTACAACATCACATATTGTAAACTAATTATAAAGTGAAATAAGTATCTGTTTCATGATTCAAATAGATTTGTATTAATATTAAATTTGACGATTTTAAGTACGAGGTATCGACGCAAAGAATTATATGAAATTCTAATAGAGTACAATCTCAACTAGTGAATCATATATAATAATTTGGCTGATATGTTATCTGCAATTCAAAATTATACTTAACGAGTAATTAAATTTTCATCATAACTTTTACGCCTATATCTCATAGTGACATGCCACATGGATGCCAATCACGTAAACGCCGTTTACAGCTTCTCTAGGCTTCTCCGATAGGAAGCCTCCCTGAGGTTATGCACCTCATAATTGCATCGCCTCTCCAGTTCGGGGCAATGGGAGAGACATGACCCTTGACCAGGGACGGACCCAGCCACTCGAGTGAGCTAGGGCGGAGGGTCAAGTGGCCATTGAGTGATCGTCTATTGGCAAGCCTAACAAAAGTGCATAAAGTTTCGTCAAACATAGCAATGAATCCAAAGCAATAGTAAGCATTAAGGGAAAGACGCGGCATGCATGCATTTCAATTGTATTGCAACATAAGTGGAAATTAAGACTGCAAAACATTTTGTTTAAAAGTTTTAGTCTCTAAACGAGGCTGAAATAAACAAATGCTTTCAACTTCAGAGTACTTCTCAAGTCAGTAGCTCAAATTCATTCAGCTATCTCAACTCAACATTCATTCAAGCTAAAGACAGAGTACAAGGATCAAAAAATATAGTCGGAGTAATTAAATTACTTGTGATGGTAGCTCCAGCTTATAATGGCAGTAATCATTTGACCTCCCCATCTGAAAAACCATCTTAGCCTCTTCAATCCTTCAAATCTCCCTCATCACATTACCTTTTAATGAGAATTGCATAGCTAAAAAATTCTGGTTGTATCCCACTTTTCCCCATTACTAGAGCACAAACATACCTTGTATTGTTTCCATGTTGTCTTCTTTATAAACACCAAGTGGCGAGCCATGCACAGAAAGAAGCATCTCGCCAGTCTTGGGAAGCCTTAAGAGTTTTGGGTGTCATCCCAATTGACAACCTCTGATTATTCATTTGCAATTACAAAATTAACATGTTTACATACTATATTAGAAAAGAAAAAAGATGAAGTCAAGGGAACCTGACATAATATTTGAGGAAAGATAGGATATTTTACAAGTTCATACATAACCTTTTCCTTGAATTTGTACATGTATAACAATGAAAATCTAGAGATAAGGTTTGTAACGTTGGGTAAACTTCTTCTTCACTAATGCATTATAGCTCCTAACGTTGGGTAAAATTTCACTTTCCACAATGTTGGTTGATTATAACTTTAATGTTTTAATTATAACAAACATG
>CAIGRE010198855.1:0-14081 GCA_903798275.1 Fraxinus angustifolia subsp. syriaca
TGAAAAACTTCTTGAAGAACAAAATATTTTCATAAAATTAATCACTCAAAAGTTCAAGAATTTAATATTTTTGATCTTCTTAAAGATGAAGAATAAGGTAGTTGAGATCAATAAAAGCCCCACTTTAATGTTTAAGAATCGTTAATTCAAAAGGAGGAATAATGAGGTATTTATAGCTCTCAAACGGTCAAAAACTCTGTTCCACCGGACGCACTTTACCGGATGTCCAGTAAAATACCGGACGGTCAATTAGCCGTTATTTTTTGTCAAAAAATTAGACCGTTGTGGCAAAAAATTTGGCATACCGGATTTCCGGTATGACTTTTTTGGCCCAAAACGTCCTCATTTTTAAATTTGTCAAATGTAAGTGTTGGAGGGACTTTTTAAGATGTTTATCAAAGCGTTTGTTATATTTTAAAAAATATATTGTGAATTTTTACGTTTGAAAAACATATTTTTCAAGTAAAACATTTTGTCGTGAGTTTTGTATTGTAAAATNTAAAACATTTTGTCGTGAGTTTTGTATTGTAAAATCAAAATTTTGAGTTTGTCACGGTGCATTGTCAAGTATTAAAATGTTTTACTTTTACATGTAGTCGTAAAACATCTAAGTACTTAGTTTGAATGATTTGTTGTGCATTGTTTGATTGGTACTTCGACTTGTGTCTTGATTTTGCATGAGATATCATTTTCGTGGGTTTGCCATAATATTCTTCCATTTAATGATCGCATGCAAATTTACTGGCCTCGAATTTCGTGTCATCAAAAATTTTATTCATGTGCAATGATCATTATGGACACTTGAAATCAATTTGTTAGTAATAAACATAATTTGTTTGTGATAATCAAAACGAGAAGTCAATCATAGGTCAACAATTGTGTGTGATTTTTATTTTTTTTTATTTTTTTTTGAACTTTACAGCTTTTCTTTCATTTTTCAACCCATTTACTTCATATGTATTGAAATCAGGCCAAGGCCTCATACGAATTCGAATTGACCTCTACGAAAGAAGTTTGCTACACCCTCAAATTTTCAGTCAAGAGAAGAAAACACCCGGTCATATTTAGGGATTTTCTTGGGGAGTTTTTTGGGTGTTGAAGATAGCAGAAAACTTGATTTATCGATTAAAATGTCTTTTGGGGTTTTCTTTAAAAAAAAAAAATAATTCAAGATTTATGAAAACAGAAATAAAAACTTGATTTCTTTAATAAAATGTATTTTGTAGTTTTCTTGATTTATTTCAATTTTCTTGAAATCAGAAATTATTTGTAGAAAACTTGATTTATTGAGAAAGAAAATGATGGAGTCGGAGATGAATTGTAGATAGGGTTAGACATGGGTTGGTTCGGTTCGGTTCAATTCGGTTCCGTATCATAATTAATTTTTTTAACATTTTCAACACTATATAAATACAACTAATAACATGTTTATTCGTAACTTTTACAAATTAACGTAGCTCAATTTAAAAACATCTAAATAACAAGCTAGATACTAATATTAAAACATCGGTGATCCATATTAATAATTTTTTTGCTTCAAACAACCTATATAAAGAAAATGAAATATAAATTAAAAGTAATAAAAATAAAATATTTTTAAGTATTGGTAATATTTATCAAATATTTGATTTAATCAGTAGTTACCGTCGTCGGTGAAATGAAAGAACTTCAAAATCGATTTGAAAATGAGGATGTAGCTTTTAAAATTATCAAATGATTTGGGTTTATACGGGAGTAGACACTGCTTACCAAATGAAATTGGAATGAAAAGGGGAAAGATAAGGCCCAAATGTGGGGCTAACAAAAAAATTAATTTGACTGGATTTGGCTGATTTGTTTAATTAGTTTGCTAATTTGTTTAGAAAAAATTTAAAAAATTAAATTAATTCAATATAAAAAATTTAAAAAATTATTTAGATTCGGTTCTTCGTCTAGAACCGAGAACTGATCCAAATTCATTGATTCTCAATTCGGATACATGTTCGGGTATTTAAGTTACGAAAGACCGCTCGATTCGGTTCGATTCGATTCTATTCGAGAGTTTTGTCCAACCCTAATTGTAGACGGATATATGCAAGAAAACTGTAATGAACCAAACATATACAATATCAAAGTCAGTTATACTTAAACAATACATATAAACTTCGATTGGTCAATTGTTTCTTGTTTTTTGTGATGCGTGCTAATGCAGAAAGACCTACACATAAATCCTATATTAGGCATTAACATGGAAAAGGGGAAGAAATTAGAATATTGTTTTGCTTGCCATTATCTATTTTAGCTCCTGATTTTGGCTTTCACAAATGTAGTAATAGACCAATAAAGATAATTTAGATCAAATATATTTGCGCACACATCGCCAAAATTAAATTACTTGATTTTGTTTTATTCTTAATATTCCTACAATTTTGAAACTAATTGTGTGCAATTTTTTCTCGAGGGAGTGGGGCTAACTAAGTGGAAAACAAATCGGGGTCAGGCTCCAGTAAAATATAAGATTGAATTCAAGAATATTAAAAATAAATCGGGTTTCAATTGCTGACGCCGCTGTCAACATCGACGATTTTATGGCACAGCCCTTCAAGAACTTACAAAAAGCAATTTGGACAAGATTTTCGGCCGGAGATTTCAAGCAATGTTATTCTGGAAAATGGAACCCTATTTTAGGCTCAACGAGACAAAATGTGGACATGGTCTCTACTGAATCTCAAAATAAATTGCTTTTGAAAAGCAAATATGAAAAGCAATCTTGTGCTAGGTATTTATCTATTTTTAACTTTACAAATTTTCTTTCATTTTTTAACATATTTATTTCATTTGTATTGAACTCAGGTCAAGGCCCGATACCAGTTCAGATTCACCTCTACGAAAGAAGTTTGCTACACCATCAAACTTATAACCAACAAAAGAAAATACGAGGTCATATTATGGGGTTTTCTTGGGGTGTCAAAAATAGTATAAAACTCGATTTCTTGAATCAAATGTCTTTCAGGGTTTTCTTGTATTTTTTCAAGGTTTATGAAAACATAAATGAAAAATTTATTTCTTAACTAAAATGTATTTTGGGATTTTCTAAAAGCTCAAGAATAGCTAACAAATACGGGGTGAATTTGTTTTTAAAACTTTTTCAAAAAATTAATCTAAAATTAAGCACGTAATAATTAGATAAATTAATTCAAATAATAAGTACGAATATGAAAGCAATAAGTAAAGAGAAATAAATGATGCAAACGATATAATTATGGATGTTCGATCCAACGCAATG
Organism: Fraxinus angustifolia subsp. syriaca; assembly: GCA_903798275.1. Lineage (NCBI taxonomy): Eukaryota > Viridiplantae > Streptophyta > Magnoliopsida > Lamiales > Oleaceae > Fraxinus > Fraxinus angustifolia. Next base: position 3,266 of record CAIGRE010198855.1, read on the forward strand.
ATCTACGTCATTCGTTACCAAATTCCCGGCACGAGCAAGGCCAATTTCACTATGTTGATTGACTTGTGGTGCAATCCACCCCTTTACAATGCTTTCAGTGACTTACAAACAAGGAACGTCGATTCTTATACAACGTTGAGCTTACGAGATCTCAACATGACCCACAAGTTTTAAAGAAAGTTAGTTTTACAAATGAAACTTCTCTCTTAATAAATGATATGATTAAAATTAAGTACCAAAAGAGAAATATGCTAACATTTTAATAGATAGCAATGAATGAAGTTCAAGTGTTAGATATGAAAAACTTTGATGTGTGAATGATTTTCAAAAGTTAATTTGATCAAAAGTCTTTCAAAGCTAAAATGATTTGATAATAATAAATGAGATGAGAAATAAATATAATTTTACTTAAAAATATCTCACTTAAATGCTTTTCAATGTTGTAATGAATAGCAAGTGACTTGTTATTTATAGTAGTTGAAAAACGTCAAAAACTCTGTCGAACCAAACGATCATCCGGACGTCGGTACTAATCTGGATGACTAATTTAACCATTGCTTGTCAGAAGTCAGAATGGTCGAAAAATCGACCATTGTGGATGAACGGGACATCCAGACGTCTGGCTGAATTTTTTCGGCTCCTCTCATTTGTTTGTTTGAAACAAAGTAGGCTTATAAATGACGTTTTTACTTGATTTTTCAAGGTAAATGATGCTAGTAGGTTTGAAAGTTAAATTGAAATTCTTACCTTTGAAAAATAAATTTTGTGCAAACTTTTTACGAAGTAAATTTTTCTCGATTACAAAAAATTTCATTACTTGAGCTTCTAATGAGTCATTGGTAAGGATTAAAGTATTTTACCTCTACAAATAAGCTCAACATCTAGTTCTAATATATTCGATTGATTTGGCGCGAGTGTTTTATTTGTTGCTCTATTTTCAATTGATGCGAGTGTTCGATTTGTCTCCGATTGTAAATGTTCGAATCCATCTTGAATTTTTTTAATCGTCAATTGCATGTCTTTTGATAGCAATTGTTTTATCTCAAATTTGATCAACATGTGACAATGAAAACTTGAATACAAATATTAGAGATAAAACTACTTTGTTTGTTATAATCAAAATATAAGATCAATCATAAGTCAACAATTTTCTCCTTTTTGATTATGACAAACAAAAGATGATTTGCAATAATAAAAATGCTCAATAGGAAAAAAATGCTCCATCTTTTATAGATCAAGCATTCATATGATATTTTCCCCATTTTCTTATATAGGCCAAGAATGCATATCATCGTATATATGTTTTCCCCCTTTTGGCATAAGCAAAAAGAATACGAAATATGGAATTCATGTATTTGAAACAACCAAAGGCATAAATGATAGCATGAGATAACCAAATGAAAACGCATGGTATCCAAAAACATTCAAAGCATAATATCCAAAAACATCCAAAAATGCATAATATTCAAAGCATAAGGAATTATTCATCGTAAGTAAAAAAATATCCATCGAAATCTATAACTACAGCTCTGGAGGAGGAAAGTGGGCATAGAAATGAGCGTAGAAGGCATTCTGCTAAATCGGCATTGCTGCCTGTTGTGCTTGAATGGGATCCTGTTGAGCTAGCATGACGGCTTGTTGAACTTGCAACTCCCGAAGCATTCTGCCAAGGCCATCAACTGATGATGTAAGAGAATTGATGCGGCCATTGAGAAGATTGTAGCGATCATCGGTAAATGTAAAGCTACTGCCCGAAGATCGAGGGATACTGGAGCTCGAAATGTCGTGAGGAGGAATATGAGCTTCCAGTACGTCATCGTCATCGTCATTTCTCTTAAAGGATAGAGTTGAAAGAGCCGAGGTGGGGCAGAACCCTTAGTATGTGCCACTCACTACCATGTTTTTGAGTAAGTTTCATACTTTTAAGTGTTTGAAAGTTTATAGTGTTAGTAGGTCGAAGTGGACAAATGTCTCATCATCCAAAGGAACGTAAGTGTTTAAAATTTTTCGTGAGAAGCATGCCATATGATAAAGCTTTAACGTGACATAAGGAATGAAAAAGTTTCATGAGGCCTAATGCAATGTTGGAAAAATCAAGTTTCCTATCAACAAGAAAAGGGTCGAGAAGAAAGAGATCAAAAGAACTCACATCATCCCGATGACCCTTTTGTTGTAGGATAACATTTGAAATGATATTTTGTAAAACTTTGCATGGAAGAGTCGATTGATTTGCACTAACTTTCGTGATATTTTCAAAAAATTTCCCGACGAGTCTACGACAAGCCTCGGTAGGGTTATAGCCGTCTAAAGTGGGATATGCCTTGTGAAGAAAAATATGTTTTTCACACACCTCAAGTTCTAAAATGTCACGAATAAGAACTTTGTTAATGACAACTTGTTTATTTTTAATTAAACATGAAATTTCACCGAAACAGGAAGTAATAGCCATATTTTTATAAAATCTCTTCATGGGCTGTGGGTATGTATGTTTTTCTAAAGTGGCAATTGAAATCCAACCCATGTTTTCAAAAAATTCTTCTATATGAAATGTAAGAGTTTCAATAGTAAAATCCGCAAAATCAAAATTTTTACCTATTAAGATGGGAGATTTTCCAAATGGGTTAGTCGGCACCTTGGGTTCCATGTCGAGTTCTTCATAGGAAGAATGTGGTGGAAATCGTCTCACGGTGCTTTTGAGTCTTTTGCCCCCTCTTTTAGACCCCAACATTGTAGAAATTTGTTGAGAAAAGACTAGGGTTCTAATTTTAGTCGAATGTGAGATTTGGTGGATGAAAATTTAAATTTTGAAAGAACTTGAAGTGTAGAAGTAATGAGATTTTGATTTTTAGTGGTAATTGATGATTTGAGTGGAAAGAATGAAGAGTAGAGATGAGATTTAGGGGGAGAGTTTGAGAGGAATGGAGAAAAAATTGAAAAAAAATGAATATGGTTTGTGAGTTAAGAACTTGTGTTCGCGTTTTTTTGGGACGTCCGGTTCATGATCTGGACGTTCGGTTGGCAAAGTTAAAAAAACTTTGTCAAACCGGATGGGTTTACCGGATGTCCGGTTGACTCGTCCAGTTCACCTTTTTTTAAAATAAAATATATTAGATCACATAAATATGGTGCACATGAAATAACGAAGATAAAACATATTGTAAGAATATAACTTAGTCACGCACTTCGAATTCATTAATAATTCTCAAATCTCTTCTAATATTGAGAACTGATCAAGAGCTAGATGTTTAGGGAAGAATCGGCCAATTGATTTTCTGTGTTCAAAAACTCTAACACGATATCACCCTTTTGAGCATGGTTTCTTAGGAAGTATTAGTCTAATTTCAATGAGTTTCATCCTATAGTGCAAAATAGAATTCTTTGACAAGTTTATGACACTAGTGTTATCACATAGATGGGTATATGATCAAAGAACAAGCGATAATCACTAAGAGTTTGTTTTATCCATAATATTTGTGCATAACAACTAGAAGCCGAGATATATTCGGCTTCGACGATAGACAATGCAGCGAGATTTTATTTCTTGCTAAACCACGATACAAGTGCAAAGCCTAGACAATCAAACATTCTGCTAGTGCTTTTATGATCGATGGTGTAACTAGCCCAATTAGCATATGAATAGTTAAGTAGATCAATGTGAGTGCACTTGGAATACTAAAGCCTTAAAGTTGTAGTTCCACTAAGGTATCTAAAGATTCATTTTATGGCCATAAGATGTAATTCTTTAGGATTCGATTGAAATCTAGCAAATAGGCATACACTAAACATAATATCGGCTCTACTTACAGTTAAGTAAAGAAGAGATCCGATCATATCTTGGTATTTTGTTATATCAATGGAAGCACCCCGGTCATTCTTGTCCAATTTTATGGATGTACTCATAGGAGTGTTCATTGGCTTCAAGTCATCCATGTCGAACATCTTGAGCTTGTCCAATATATACTTTGATTGATTAAAATTCAATCACAAGTTTGTTTAATTTGGAGACTGAATAAAAATTTAAACTCTATCATCATACTCATTTCAAATTTCATGCTCATGCATTTAGAAAACTCTTTACAAAGGTATGTGTTAGTCGCACCAAATATGATATCATCAACATAAATTTGAACAATGATCATATCGTTCTTTTGAGTTTTGACTAAAGAGTAGTATCCGCTTTTTCAATTGAAAAACCACTTAAAATTAGAAATATGCTCAATCGTTCGTACAAAGCCATATGAGCTTGTTTTAGATCATAAAGAGCTATTCGAAATTTGAAAACATAGTCCGGATGTTTGTGATCTTTAAAATTGGGTGGTTGTTTCAACAAACACTTCTTCTTGAATAAAATCATTAAGAAATGTACTTTTGACATCCATTTGATAAAACGTGAATCTTTTATAACAAACAAATACAATAAGCACGTGAATGAATTCTAATCTAACCACCGGTACAAATGTTTGTTCAAAATTGATGCCTTCTTTTGATTGTGACCTTGAGACACTAATCTAGTCTTGTTACGCACAATTAATCCGTTTTCATCACGTTTATTTCTAAAGAACCATTTAGTGCAGATGACGGTTTGATCATTCGGTCTAGCGACTAAATCCCAAACATGATTTCGTTCAAATTGATTTAGTTCTTCTTACATAGCTAGAATCTGAAATTCATCAAACTCGACCTCGTTGAAGTTTTTCGATTCAATTTGTGAAATAAAAGTACAAGAAGTAAAATTGTTTTTAGTAGAGGCTCTAGTAGTAATACCTTTGGGGGGATCACCAATTATTAGTTCTTTAGGATGAGAAGGAATGAACCTCCATTCTTTTGGTAGGGATAAATCATTTTGGACTTCGGTTGGCTCTTGTTCACTTTGTTGAACATTTTCTCCCTCATTATGTTCATCTTGTGGATCTTCCTTGTTTTGATCTTCAACAGTCATTTGTTCGAATGGAGTTTGCATCCCTACATCATCATCAAAAACTTTTTCATGATCAAGAGAGTTAGTTTCATCGAAAATGACATGCATGGATCTTCAACAACTAGAGTTCTTTTGTTGAAGACTCTATAAGCTTTACTAGTCAATGAATATCCTAGAAAAATTCAATTTTTTTTTGTGTTCAAGATAAAACATTTGCACATAAAGACTTTGAAATAACCGATATTGAGAATTCTATTTTTTCAAAATTCATATGGGGTTTTGATTTTCTTTCAATTAATTAAAACTCTATTAACAATATAGCAAGCAGTGTTAACGACTTCAACCTAAAAATATTTTGGTATGCTATTTTCATTTAACATAGTCCTAGCTATTTCTTGCAATGTACGATTTTTCATTTTTATTACACCATTTTGTTGAGGAGTTCTAGGAGCTGATAAGTTATATTCATATTCATTTTCATTGCAAAATTCATCAAAAGCGAGATTATCAAATTCTCCTCCACGATCACTTCTAATGGTTGAAATGTAGTATCCGTTTTCATTTTGAGCTTTTTTGCAAAAATGTTTGATGGTTTTTAGAGCTTCATCTTTAAGATTTAAGAAAAGAACCCCAAGTGAATATTGAGAAATCATCAACAATGATAAAAGCATAGTATTTTCCACCTAAACTAGCGGTTCTCGATGATCCAAAAAGATCAATGTGGATTGATTGAAGTGGTTTTGTAGTTGATGAGTGTAATTTGGTTTTAAATGATCTTTTTACTTGTTTACGAAATTGACATGCATCACAAATTTTGTCTTTTTTAAACTTTAAATTTGGTAAACCTTTGACAAAACAATTTTTGAAATTTTTCGAAAGAAGTTCCATGCTAACATGAGCTAATTTCCTATTCCATAACAAAGTATCTTCTTTCAAATTCACTAAACTTTTCTCATTATTTCCAAAATCGATATTTATGATATAAACAACTTTTCTTTGACTTCCTATAAGCAATACATCTTTAGATATAGCATCCTTACATTTAAAAGAATCAAATTTAATATGATAGATTTAATCATATAATTGACTAATACTAAGTAAATTATGTTTGAAGTTATCTACCAATAGTACATTTTCAAAGAAATGAGAGAGATGATTACCAATGTTTACGATTCTAATGATTTTTCCTTTTGCATTGTCTCCAAAATTGACATGACCTCCATCATTCTTTTAGAAACTCGATAGTAAAGTTTTATCTCTGGTCATTTGCTTTGAGCACTGCTATCCAGAACTATTTGTTCGTCATCTTCTTCGATACCTACAATCATAATTCAACTTTTGATCTTTGGTAACCACATAAGCTTGGGTCCTTGGTAGTTAGTTTTAGTGGATCCTCGAGTCCACTCGCTTTTACTTTCAAAGTGTAGTTTCTTTTTTATTAGACAATTGTAGGTAATATGTCCATCCTTATTGTAAAAGCTATTAGTTTTTGAGGGAATTGTATTTGAGGCTTTGAATAATACATTTTTGAAAAATTTTGTTTCAAAAATGGTTTATATCCAATGCTTTATTTATCAAAAACACATTTTTTAACCGTTGAGCATTAAATCAAAATTCTTCTTCACTTAAGTGAATTTTTAAATAATTTTTGTTCAATCTACAACATTTTCTTTCAAAAAATAATTTTCCTTATACAATAAATCACAACCAACATTTTCCCTTTTAGTTTCTAAAATTTTCTCCACCTCGCTTTTTAATAATTAATTTTTTTAAAAAATAAAATGATTAAGAGCGAGTTTTTCAAATTCTTCCAAAATTTCTTCATAGGAGGAAGATAAATCATCATATGAAAATCTTTCAATAGAATTTACCTTATCATCAATTTCTATGAAGCATATGTTGGCGATCTCTTATTGATTTTCATTTTCTTTACGATCGTCATCGTCGTTTTCATCTCATGTTGCTTGGAGTGCCTTTTTCTTGAAATTATTCTTTTTTTTGGACACTTGGTTCTCTTGTGACCGGGTTTGTCGCAATCATAATAAATGATTTTCTTGCTTCTCTCTTCGCTCTTTTCTCTTTCTTTTGAAATTTTTGATTGTTCCTTTTTTGATAAGAAGTACAAGATCATCAAACTCGTCATTACTCATGTGTTTACATATTTCCCTCTTCAATTGTTGATTTGAGAGCAATTTGACGCGTATGAGGTTCTTTTCATTCTTCTTTGCTTTTCCTCTTCTTCTCCTTGATTTCGGCGTTGTCGAGCTCGTATGTCATCAATGTTCTATAGAGTTCCTCCAAAAGATAAGAGTTGATATCTTTGGCATTTTCTATCAACATTCTTAATGTGCTCAAATTAGTGCTCAAGCATTTTGCTTACAAGCTCACTGTCAGTAAATTTACGATCAAAGCCCTTAAAGTCATTAATAATATCGGTGAAACGAGTAATTATGTCAACAATAGGTTTATCTTGTTTCATGAAGAAATCTTGGTTTCTTTTACCTTACTAGTTCTAACATGAGTGATTTCTAAAGCATGACATATATCTTATGCGAAGTCACATGTACTAATACAATTAAACTTATTTTTATCTAAGACACAATAAAGTAAGTTTTTGGCTCTAGCATTCAAGGACAATTTTATTTTATTATTTTCATCATATTCCTCTCTAGGTTTTGGAATAGATTGATCGGGGTTTTCATTTCAATTTTGATAATCTTGGTAGGCACATAAAAACCATATTTAATGACTTCCCAAATATTATAATCTATTGATTGAATGTAAATCATCATTTAAGCTTTCCAATAATTATAATGTGTGCCATCAAAGAAGGGAGGTCGATTTGTGGAATACCCTTCGAGATTTTGAAGATTTTTGTGATTAGTCACTACTCGAGATTGTAAAATTTTAATTTAAAAATGAGCACCTTGCCCTAATATCAATTGATAGTCCAAGAATAGCTAATCAAGAGGGGGATGAATTGGTTTTTAAAATTTTTTTCAAAAAATTAATCTACGTAATAACTAGATAGATTAATTCAAATAATAAGCATGAATATGAAAGCAATAAATAAAGAGAGATAGATGATGAAAACGATATAATTATGAAGGTTCGATCCAACGCAATGATCTACATTCTTCATTACCAAGCTCCTGACACGAGTAAGGTCAATTTCACTATGTTGATTGACTTGTGGTGCAATCCAACCATTTACAATGCATCCGGTGACTTACAAATAATGGGCACCGATCCTTATACAACGTTGAACTTTACGAGACCTCAACACGACCCACAAGTTTTAAAGAAAGTTGATTTTACAAATAAAATTTCTCTTTTAATAAATGATATGATCACAATTAAGTACCAAGAGAGAAATATGCTAACACTTTAATAAATAGCAATGAATGAAACTCAAGTGTTAGGTATGAAAAACTTTGTTGTGTAGAATGATTTTCAAAAGTTTTTCAAAGCTAAAATGATTTGATAATAATAAATGAGATGCGAAATTAATATAATTTTATTCAAAAATATATCACTTGAATACTCTTCAATGTTATAATGAATGACAAGTGAGTTGGTATTTATAGTAATTGAAAAACGTCTAAAACTCTGTCGACGTTCGGTACTGTTTCAGACGAATGATTTTGCCGTTGCTTGTTAGAAATTAGAACAGTCGAAAAATTGACCGTTTCGAATTAACCGGACATCGGGTTCACCATTTGGACGACCAGATGGGCTAACTTTTTTGGCTCATCTCGTTTGTTTGTTTGAAACAATGTAGGCTTATAATTGGCCTTTTTACTTGATTTTTCAAGGTAAGTGATACTAGTAGGTTTGAAAATTAAATTGAAATTCTTACATTTGAAAAAAAAAAAAATTGTGTAAACTTCTTACGAAGTAGATTTTTCTCGTACATAAAAGAATTCGTTACTTGAGCTTGTAATGAGTCTTTGTTAAGGATTAAAGTATTTTACTTTTACAAATATGAGCTCAAACATATAGTTCTAATATTTTCGATTGATTTGGCATGAGTGCTCGATTTTCAATTGACTAGTGCTCGATTTGTCTCTGATTGTAAATGCTCGAATCCATTTTGAATTTTCTTGATCGTTAAGTGCACGTCTTTTGATAGCAATTGTTTTGTCTCCAATTTGATCAACATGTAACAATGAAGACTCGAATACAAATGTTAGAGATAAAACTACTTTGTTTGTTATAATTAAAATATAAGATCAACCATATGTCAACATTTTCTTGATTTATTTCAATGTTCTCGAAATTAGAAATTATTTGCGGAATACTTGATTTGCTGAGAAAGAAAATGACGGAGTTGGAGATGAATTTCGAAGATAGATTATCATTCAGTTTGTAGATGGATATATGTAAGAAAACTGTGATGAGCAATACATATACAATATCAAAGTCAGTTATATTTGAACAATACATATAAACTCCGGTCGGTCAAATGTTTTTTCATTTTTGTAGTGTGCGCTAATGCAAAAACATCTACATATAAATCCTATATTCGGCATTAACATGGAAAAGGGAAAGAAATTGAAATATTCTTCTTGAGGGAGTGGGGTTAACTAAATGGAAACAAACCGGGGTTTAATTTGCCCAACCCGCCGCGGGCTCCCTTAAAATGTAAGATTGAATTTGAGAGTCTGAAAATAGAAACGGGGTTTCATTTTGCTGATGCCGTACCGGCGTCGATGGTTAGAGTGTGGTTTCTATGGCACAGCCCTTCAAGAACTCCCAAAAGGCAACTTGGACAATAGTTTCGGCCGGAGATTTCATGCATTGTTATTCTAGAAAATGCAACCCCTAATTCAGGCTTAGCAAGATGAAATGTGGACAGTCTCTACTGAATCTCAAAATAAATTGCTTTTGGAAAATAAATATGAAAAACAATCTTCTACTGGGTATTTATCTATTTTTTACTTTACAATTTTTCTTTCATTTTTCAACCTATTCTTTCATTTGTTTTGAACTCATGCCAATGTCTGATACGAGTTCGGTTTCATCACTACGAAAGAAGTTTATTACACCATCGAACTTTCAGCCAAGAGTAAAGAATACCGGGACATATTCTGGGGCTTTCTTGGGGTTCTTTTTTTTGGTGTAAAAAATACAGAAAACTTGACATCTTCAGTAAATTTTCTTTCGGTTTTTTTTTTTTAATTATCTTTTTCTAGGTTTATGAAAACAGAATTAAAAACTCAATTTCTTGAATAAAATGTATTCTGGGGTTTTCTTGATTTATCACAACGTTCTTGAAATTAGAAATTATTTGCAGAAAACTTGATTTGCTGAAAAAGAAAATGGAGTCCGATATGAATTTTCAATACTAAATTATCATTCAGTTTGTAGATGGATATATGTAAGAAAACTTTAATGAAAAATACATATACAATATCTCAGTCAGTAATATTTGAACAGTACTTACAAAATCCGGTTGGTCAAATGTTTCTTCTTTTTTGTGGTGTGTGCCAATGCAGAAACATCTACTCATAAATCCTATATTCGACATTAACATGGAAAAGGGGAAGAAAGCGGTATATTGGGTTGTTTCTCCTTATCTATTTAATTTGTAAAATGAGTGCGAACCTTGGTTTTGGCTTTCACAAATGGGAAATGCTATTGGTACCCTTTCTCTTACCTTTTATTTTACTCATTTTTGTCTTTTACTGAGTGTTTTGTTCATTTTACTCTCATTTCTTATGTTAGTTATTTTTCGCATTTAACCCTCATAATTGATATTAGAGCCTAATAACGAAACTAAAGAAAATTTTTAGAACTTAAATAATATATTTTACAATGAATAGAAAAGATAAAATGATTTTAGAAGAATTACAAAATATTAATATTTTAACTAATACTAATAAACTTAAATTACAA
>CAIGRE010198860.1:0-10880 GCA_903798275.1 Fraxinus angustifolia subsp. syriaca
CCTACCCCCAAATTTCAATCCAATCTATTCAAACCTTAAATCTATCTATTTCTCTCCACCTTCCTATTTCTCTCCACCGTTGCCTTTCTCTACCACCACCGCTACTCGCCGCCTCCTCCCTTTTCCTCTCCCTCCCACCCATTGCTACAAATCGTAGTAGCATCACAGAAAACTAGTACTGTCTTACAAGAAGTTGAGGACCAAAATTGAAAAGACCAAACAATTGCCCAAATAAATCACTTCAAACTGAGGCTCGGGATGGAGTTCAACGAAGGTGGAGTAGCGACAGTGAACTTTGTCAACGACAGGTGGAGCGATGGTGGAATTATTGGCGGCGATTCATCATTTTCTTTCTCAGTTCTCTTGTTCAGCTACCTATTTCTTATCCTCTTCCCCGTCTTCAGTTGGATGGTTGCGTGGGCTTCGGGTGTGTGGTGGATGGGTGTGTAGGTTTCGGGTGTGTGGTGGATGGGTGGCGGATTGGGCATGAAAGTTGGTGGCAGCGAGCAAGGGAGAGGGTGACGGTGGAATTATTGGCGACGATTCTTCCTTTTCTGGCTGCTTTTTTTTTTTTGGCTGACGGCTGTGTATTCAATTGGGGAGTTGATTTCAATGGAGGATTTGTGCCAGCCGGTTGTATTTAGGCTGTATTGGTGTTAAAGGAAATATGAATCTGCTGAGAAGTGGACTATGGCGATGGGGATGTGGTCATTGTGATTTGAGGTGGCTGACTTTGGCCGTCGGGTTGGTCGTGGCAGGTGATCGTGGGTGGGATGAGATGAGTTGGGGATAGGTGTTTGTGACCTAGAAATTGTGATCATGACTCATTGTAATGGAGCTGTGACCCGTAAAAGTTTTGATTTTTTTGAATATGTGACCTTAAAAAATTTTAATTCGTGATTGAAAAATAATGGGACCATAAAATTTTTGATTTGTGACATGTGGGTGTCTATGACCTAGAAATTGTGACTGTGACTCATTGTAATAGAGTTGTGATCAGTAAAAGTTACAGTAAAAGTTTTGATTTTTTTTTAATATGTGACCTATAAAAAATTTTAATTCGTAGTTAAGAAATAACTTGTGACCATAAAATTCTTGATTTGTGACCTATAAACTTTTTGTTTTCTGATTTCAAAATAATACGTGATCAATTAATTTGATAAGTTGTGACCTGAAATTAATTTTTAACTAATTAAGAAGATATTTGTGATCATAAGTTCTGACTGAAAATTAAATTTTGAACTAATTAATAAGATATCTGTGACCAGATTACATATAACTGTGACCTTAGCAATTGTCGGAATCGGAGCAATCGCCGAAATTAAACGGCGGCAGAAAGGTCATCGGAATTAAATGCGATTGGAGAACAGTCGCCGGAACGATGGTGGTGGTGGAGATGAAGGTGGGAATATGGGTGAGTTAATTATATTAAATTACAGTTAAATATTTAATTTAATATAATAATTGTGAAATATAATTAATTAATTCATGAAAAATCTGATTTTTGCAATTCTAAACCTTGAGATCTGATTTTTTATTTTGGAATAGATAAAGTCTAAGTTGTGAATTTTTCTCCCGTTCTTTTTCTCGATTCAATACTCGGGCCCGGGCCCGAAGAATAGACTAACATCTAATCGGCCACAATTGAATACTAATGGGCCTCCGTGTCTTCAACCTAACACTGTATCATCAGCCACCACCCAAACCCTAAACCCTTGCCCTCTCTCCCACCACCCCAACCACAGCCAGAGTCACAAATAAACCCTCATTTCTCCTCCTTTCTTCGTTAACCAGAAAACCCTAATATCTCATCAGAAAAAGTACACCTTTTCTACTCACTACCATGGCTGATGTTCAAATTTCTCACTCTGAGAAAAAGAAGAAGAAAAACAAAAGCAAAAGCAAAGAATCCGACCCAGTTGATAAACTCACTGACCCGACGCTGAATACCAATGAAAAGGATGCCGCTTCTGATTTCATGATCAAGCCACAAAGCTATACTCCCTCTATTGATACTTCTCAGTGGCCAATCCTTTTAAAGAATTACGATAAGTTAAATGTACGCACTGGACATTATGTTCCTATTCCCTCCGGTTACTCCCCGTTGAAACGGCCTTTATCTGAATATATTAAGTACGGGGTAATGAATTTGGATAAGCCCGCTAATCCGTCGTCCCATGAAGTTGTGGCATGGATTAAACGTATTTTGCGGGTGGAGAAAACGGGTCATTCGGGCACACTTGATCCAAAGGTTACTGGGAATTTGATTGTGTGTATTGATAGGGCTACACGTTTGGTTAAATCCCAGCAGGGTGCTGGGAAGGAGTATGTGTGTGTTGCTAGGTTGCATTCGAAGGTGCCCGAGGTGGCAAAAGTGTCTCGGGCACTGGAGACACTGACGGGGGCGGTTTTTCAACGACCTCCTTTGATTTCTGCTGTGAAAAGGCAGCTGAGGATTAGGACTATCTATGAGAGTAAGTTGCTTGAGTACGATGTGGATAGGCATTTGGTTGTGTTTTGGATATCCTGTGAGGCGGGCACTTATGTGAGGACTCTGTGTGTGCATTTGGGGCTTTTGTTGGGTGTGGGAGGGCATATGCAGGAGCTGAGGAGAGTGAGATCGGGTATTATGGGGGAGAAGGATAATATGGTGACGATGCATGATGTGATGGATGCACAGTGGGTTTATGATAATTACAGAGATGAGAGCTATTTGAGGAGGGTGATTATGCCATTGGAGGTTCTTTTGACTAGTTATAAAAGGCTAGTTGTGAAGGACTCTGCGGTGAATGCCATATGTTATGGCGCGAAGTTCATGATCCCAGGGTTGCTGAGGTTTGAGAATGATATTGACGTTGGAGGGGAAGTGGTGTTGATGACAACTAAAGGAGAGGCGATTGCATTGGGGATTGCAGAGATGACAACTGCAGTGATGGCCACTTGTGATCATGGAGTGGTTGCCAGGATTAAGAGGGTAGTGATGGATAGGGATACGTACCCGAGGAAGTGGGGGTTGGGGCCAAAAGCATCAATGAAAAAGAAGTTGATTGCAGAGGGGAAGTTGGATAAACGTGGGAAACTGAATGAGAATACCCCAGCTGAGTGGTTAAGGAATGTGGTTTTGCCTACTGGAGGCGACTCTATGGTTGCTGGCCTTGCTGCAGAGCCCCAGTCGGCTACTGATGAAGTGAAGGTGGATAGTGCTGTTATTGAGGGTGAGAAGAAAAAGAAGAAGAAGAAACATAAAGAAACTGATGGAGATGAGGGGCGGAAGCGCAAGCTAGATGAGGTGGATGGTAGCCCTGTGCCAGCAGCTGCCAAGAAAGCAAAGATCTCCTCAGAAGTCGAGGATGAGACTGTGGAATTGGAAGTTGAGAAGAAAGAGAAGAAAAAGAAAAAGAAGAAAGAGGGGGTTGACATAGGTGTAGGTTCTGACGGTGAAAAATCAAAGAAGGATAAGAAGAAGGATAAAGTGAAGGAAGATGTTGGGGCATCAGATGAGGAGAAGTCCGAGAAAAAGAAGAAACACAAGGACTCAGAGAATGGTGACTCCTCGGTTTTACCTGAACCTGATCACGAAGCAAATAAAAGTGAAAAGAAGAAAAAGAAGCACAAAGATGCAGAACAGTAGATTTGAGGGCCCAAGTCTCGGTTTCACTCAAGGAATGGCGTTGTCGTGTAAGACTATATCATCTACATTAGAGTGTGTTTTATCCTTTGGGCTTGTAATTTAGCTCCATTACTCACGAACCTTGAGCTCTGAACAATCGACCCATTACATTTGTATGGTAGCTCTAGCATGTTTTGCTGGTTAGTTATTTAATGGCTGCAATGTTTTTCCTTACATAAATTGCGAGAAACTTAATTTTGGTTTTCATAAAACTCTTCCGCCTGTTATTTGCCAAATCTTTTTAGCACATGCATTTATAGATTAGTAAATTCCTGAAAAATACATGCTGATGAACTGATTCCAAATTTCTTAGGCACAATGCTTATTAGTATGTTGTAGATGATAGAGTCGAGTATTTTTTTTCCTTTTTTTTAAGGGGTTTGCTTGTAATGCAAGTATTTGTATGAGCTTAGTGCATTAAAACATTGCTTTAACCTTTAAGAGTGATTGTTATACTCAATACTAATGTGTTAATTCAGAGTCATACTTCATGAAGTATTAGAATGTTATATTTGCTCATAGTTCTGCCTGGATTGGTTAGCATCTCCACATTTTTTGTATCTCATTGAACTAGAAACTGGATTTGCAGAAGGGTTGGAAATGTAGAGCTGAAGTCAAGATTATAAAACATTTTCTAATTCTAGTTTTACTGATGTTTGTATATATGAAATGTTTGTACAACATATGAATGTTGCTGTGCCAATATACAGAACTGAATATAATTGTTAAATACTGATATTTTTCTTGATTTGATCTGTTTAACCCATCAAACGTCCAATAATTCTTCTTATGCAAAGAATTCAATACAGAGTGCAAGCTGCCTTCAGCAAATGAATTTTGAAAATAAATAAAATTGGAAAACATGAAACATAGATTATAAATCGAACATCTCACAAAAACCATTTTTACAATAACTTCCTAAAAATGAAAACACAGATCATCTCCCAATTCTTGAAAACTAGGATTCCTCGGACAATTTTCTTGTAGTAATTAGACTTTTTGTCAACCAGATTGCTGTTTCTCTTGATGAGATGGCATCTTCACTGAACGGTTTCAACACGCCTGCAAGCTCATCGAGCTTGTCCTGCTTAAGTAAACGTGCACATACTTCAAGCAAAGACTCTAAAGCATCAGCTCTCTGTTGGCTCGGGTTCTCCCACTCACCCTTGTTTTCATCGGTGGCAATTCCGGCTAATACACTTAACAATGATTCTTCTTCAATAGATGCATGATTTATCACTGGTACGTCATCTTCCTGGATTTGCACTAGGACACTTTTGGTATCTGCCGTAACTTTCACCTCGTCCGTACTTTTAACCAATGCATTGTCTAAACGTACTCCTGAACAATCACCGGTGCTTTCTTCTTCGTTCAAATAGTTTCTTGGTTCTGCATCAGCTTCACATCTTGCAGTTTTACTGCTTTTCACAGAAACAAAATCCTCAACGTTAGTTTCTGTTTCCTCATTTACCCCGGGACTGGGTAGAAGCTCCAATTGTGGAACGTGCTTTTGAGGAGATTCTTCTCCCTCTTTTAGCCGTGCATTCGACGGAAACGTCGAAATATCCATAGTGCTGCTGCATTCTTTTTGTGATGAAGATTCAATGTTGTCCTGATTGTCTCCATCGCAAGCAGTCGTCTCACAACTTGTTTTCTCACTTTTCGAGTCTTCACTGTCAGAAGATATTTTACCTGAATAGCTCGTGGGATCGACCCTCTTCGTCTCAAGTTCATCTCCTATTGAGTTATCCCCTTCCAGTAGCCTTCGACGTTGCATATCAGCAGTTTCTTCATACGCTGGAAGCAGTCCCCTCTCTGTTAGTTTTACCCCCCTTTCTTTGTTGTCTTTTCCACTGCCAGATTTGCAAGGAGAAGGTCTTCTAATTTTCTCCTTCGAGTTGTTGGGAGATTTCACAGGAAGAAAGACAGTAGATGGGCTGTGACACTGAAGGAGAAATGGCTGCAAATGCGCGTGCCTTAACAGCTCCGCGGCCTGTATATTTGAGATATATGGAAGTTATGATTTATAATTTCTCTGCTTGTGAGTAGAGGTGTAAACTAGACCATGCCCAGTTTGGAAGTCCCGGGATGCAGCCCGTGTTGGCCTTTACAGCTGAACCCAGCAGAGCCCCGGCCGTAGAGACGGGCTAGCCCCAGTCTATGGTTCTCACTGCCAGGCCACCTGACCTGCGCAGCCTGGCATGTTTGACACCTCTACCTGGGATAAGGAAAAAAAAAAGCTCGAACTCACTGTTGGCCTGCGTTCTGGACTTTTCCGTAGCATGCTCTTAATGATCTGTTTCCTGACATATTTAAACCGATTTAATGTCGAATAATAAGTATAGCCACATCGTTAAGAGAGAAACTTATGGGCTAATACGTAATAAGAGATGAAATGGAGAAGGCTTACAGAGTGGAGGAGTACACAATAGGAAGTGGAGAAATGGAAGATCTGTTTATCTTGTTTACAAGTCCATCCATATCCTGTTTGATTCGACTGTTCTAATTATGGCATCAAACTACATTGTGGAGCAATGATATACTAATTCCAGCTAAAAGTTGAACTTACAGGAGCTCTAAAAGGTGGTTGGTGTGCAGCAATCTCGAACAAACAGCAGCCTGAAATTCTCTAAAGATGTTAGTTTTCGTATTAAAAGCATGGCAATGTGAATTTAGGAATTCTTGGATTTTAATTTTTTACCAAGCGACCATATGTCCGATTTGTAGCCATACGGTATATCTGCAAGAAGCTCCGGGCACATGTACTTGGGAGTTCCAACGACCTAGTTTGATATATGGAAAGTATCAGCTAAAGTGTGCATCTCGAAAGCAAATTCCTATTCACAAGAAAGGAAAAACAGGCAAAGCACACTCAAATTCATAACGGTTTACCCTCAACACCAATATACCCTGATTGAAGCAATATTGGGGGTCCAAGAAAAGTCTATAGTATGATTAGGCTTCACACACTTTTAACAATTCCTCGATTGAAGCAAGAAAAGAACCCAATCGTTTACCAACAACCATCATCTTAAGTATCTTGCAAGAGGTAGAAAACGAAAGGTATCAAACCACCAAGGACAGTATGAGCATGCCTGATACTTTCCTCGAATTATTCTTTACAAAAGTGAATGTCTGATGCTAGTTTAAGTTATAGTAGAATATGACCTTTTAGAGTTAATAAGTGCTTACCGAGGAGGCAAGGCCTTCCTCATTGAGAAGTTTCGCCAATCCAAAATCACCTGTGAGTTCCATTAAGAGAAGAAACAGAGAATTAGAAACACAAGTAAAGAGCAAGCAGAATCAAAGCATTTTCAGTGGCCTTACTTACCAAGACGGATGTCATTGTCCTTTGTGATGAATATGTTAGACAACTGGAACCATATAAACCCGTATTTAGAAAAGATCGAGTCAAAAGCACATCCAAATGACTGAAGATCAAACCTTCAAATCTCTATGGAGGACTCGGTTGGAATGCAGATAGTCCACAGCTAGTAACAACTGAGTTAACCACCTGCAAAGATTCTGTAGAGCAAACAGAAATAACAGTTCATGCCAATGCAAGTAAGGGGTATTTCAATTACATGAATTACATCAGATTACCTCCTCTGGAAAAAATGCTCCTCTACTCTTCCTTGAGATCTCAGCCCTGAACATTGCAGGATAAAAGGTAAATCGAGGATTCAATTATTTGAAAACAGTGTTCTGTATTCATTTCTTTAACATTCTTTTTTCCCCACATATAAGGGTTCATTTGGCACGGCTTTTGAAAAGTCAAAAGTTGCTTTTGAGACTTAGAAGCTGCTTAACCTATTTGGAAATACTTTGTTTAGTTAGAAGAACTTTTAGATAAAATCGGCCAAAAGTGTATTCCTCGCGAAACTCTTCTACAAAAAACAGAAGTCATCCCGAACATGCCTTAAATTGAAGCATTCACTGAATCACAAGGTGCTCGAGTCCTCTAGTCATTGACAAATTATATCATTTATGGACTACAGCATTTCACTGCATCTTCAAGTTTGATAATACTATTTGGAAGTGACGCATTGACCACAGGAGTGCGTGAACACATTTGGGGTGGGTGCGGAAGCAAGCACCTACAAGTTATCTCGAGTTAAGAACGAGCACTTACATGTCTCCGCCTTCACAATAACTTGTTACAATGCATATACAGCATCCCTGTAAAATAGTGGAAATTAAATGTACTCTAGGAGTAAGCTTCAGCTAAAGAAACTTCTGTACATCCTAGAGTTATATCTGTAGCTTGCTACATACCTTGTCGACCCAAGCATCTTTATATTCGACAATATATGGATGGTGTAGTTTCGCAATTAAATTCATCTGCAACAGAGAAATACAATAATTGTCTATGTTCAATTATAAAGGACATTTACAATCATTAATTATCTGTAAATCTACCAAAAGAATGTAATGATGGTTAGACGATTTTTATGGCTAAAAAGATACCTCCTGGTGAGCGATTCGCTTGAACTTCTCTGTTTGCTTTGCCAAACTAATCTTCTTTAAAACGTACCTGTCAGAGATAAGGCAAACAGCAGTTGAAACTCTGTTTACCTTTTTTTTCTCAGTTTTGCAACAGGTCATTACGACGCCCTAACAAAATGTGTAGTAGAAAGTCTACTCATTTCTACCAATGTATATTTATACCTAAAGAATTTTAAGACCCTACAATGTTTTGGAAATAAATACACACCTTTTTTATGCATATAAAACCATATAAAAAACTTTCGAAGAGAAATGCTTACTTTTTTTTCTCAGTTTTGTGAAGAACTAGAAATGCTGCTCCAAAAGCACCTCTCCCAATCTGCTCAATTACTTCATAATCTCCCATTTTAGATTTGTTATCACCATTCTCCATCTCCATTAGGCCCTTCAAATTTAAAATTTTCAGCTAAAGAATTCAATCTTCATGCAAACTTGCTCCAATTGAGCAAGAAACTTCAAACCCTGCTGTATATTTCCTGTAAGCAACCAAAAAAAGCAACGCTTGAAATTGTTTTAAGTAAATTATAGCCTTCTTTTCAGGGAAGCCATTAAATAAAGTGTTGAAGTTGGGTAGGGTGAGGGGGTGGGAGTGGTGACGCTCAAGGAAAGAGACAAGGGAAGCACATTATATAGTAGATATTATGCCATAAGCGAGGCTTAAGTAGAGCTAAAAAAGCACTGATTTTGATGTGGGAAAAGGTTTATTTACCTATAAAAGGTAAAACCCGAATGAGAGAAAGAAACGCAGGGGGGCCAAGTAAAGGTACATATCAGTTTTCAAATAATTAATTAAGCAGAAAAGTTGATTAATCTTTAAAATAAGCAATTTTTTTGAGGTGTGAAAGGTGGAAAATTTAATGACAGGCATGGAGGAGCAAATAGAGGGGGGGTCCAAGAAGAACTTTGCTTGTACATACAGAATGATGAAGGAATATTATCTAAGGCTAAAGTTATAATGTCATAATCCTTATCGATTTGTGTATTCTATTCAATTAACCTCTAAATTTATCTTCGAAGCAATTCTCGAAAAAGATAAGATACTCAAACATTCAATCAATTAACTTTCAAAACCCTCAAATATTAACTTAAATCACATGATATTAAAGTTGATAAAAATTGCTTATTCAAATCTTACTGCAACTTATTTTATAAAAAATATATGTAGCACTTATTCCCACACGCAAGAAAACTTATCGAAAAGATGTGTTTCTTAAATTTGATGTTAAGCACTGTCCATATGACATGAAAAATAAAGTTAAGTTAATAAGGATGAACCGCATCTTTGATGGTCTCCACATGCCCTGCCTTGCCGTGGATCTTGGTGAAAGAGGTAAATCGTAAGTTATGCCTCCAAGGTACAGGGTGGAAGGCTGCTTATACACTTGCATTTACTCAAGGGCCAAATCCATATTTTAGAATTCGAACCCTTGACGCAACAGCCTCAAAAAAAGCTGGAGTTTTTTCACTTTCCCCTTTTACCAAAGTTAATAAGCTGGCTTTTAGTTTGTAAAATCTTGTCGGCACCTCGGAGGATGTTTCTAATTAAAATTTATTCCTGTGCAATATAGTTAAGCTTGAGAGTTTGGTCTTGCATCAAATCGTTGAGGTGAAATATCAGTTTGGCCACCTAAACAATTGATTTCCCTAGGACCTGTCTTATAATTTTTTTTTTTGGGTCTGCAAATAAATGAAAATTTAATCCTTGTCGGTAAATAGATTATTAGACATATTAATGAAATGATTAATTTTTTTTTTTCAGCAACTTAAATTTTGGTGTCAGAAGAAGGATCAAAATTTTGATTATTTCCTTTCAGTAACTTAAAAATTTTGTTGCATAATTCATCACTCCGTCTAACGTACTTTGGACTCCTACGTGAATGTCACGAATTTCTTGATGCGCGACTGTTATGTGGACGTAAATAAACAATAATAATAATAAAATGCTTATGCCAAAGGCATTTTCGCTACAATTTATAAATAACACACAGTTTCAATGCCGGCTGCATCATTTAGATGGAGAACGGGATCGAGATGAAACCAAAAGCCCGGTTTATGAGCCCTTTTTCAATTCTCTCACACAATTTCATGAGAAGCAAGCCCAACATGAAAGAACATTTTTGGAACTAGGTTCGAGCGAGTGAGAGGTGTGCGAAAAACATTGCAGTATTCTTCCCCATTATATATATAAAAAAGAACCCTTGGAAGTTATTGAACCACGGTAAATCCGTGTTAGCTTTTCTATATTGAGGAAATTACACAAAATATCATTTTTTTTTGCGTTAAATTTTCAAAAATGTCACTTTTTTAAAGCTTTTGGAAGATTGTCATTTTTGGACAATCTTGCCCATTTGGAGAATTTAAATACCCAATCCATTGCTGAGTTGACAACTTTAAAAATCTGGCACTAGTACCTATTCGAGTTGACAAAATTTTTAGGGACTATTTTTAATGATAATTTTTTTTGTATTTTCAAATTTGATGACATTTATGAAAATTTTCCTCTATTGAGGAAAACATTTAGAGCCTCTAAAGTTTGTTTCACCACGATTTGTAACAAATAAGTGTGTTGTTCATATGACAGAGAATATCTAATCTATCAAAATCCCAAAAATATTAACCTTCCTCTACATTGCTCGGAAAAATGTCTACAAATTATGGATGAAATTAATCCCCTGCAAGGTCTCAACTCTCAAGCAATAAAGCA
>CAIGRE010198874.1:0-13745 GCA_903798275.1 Fraxinus angustifolia subsp. syriaca
TCGCAAAAATAATATAATATTATTAAATAATTAAATTTTTTTTTTTTTTTCAACACATATTCTCGTCACGTCAAATAAAAAAATGCATTCTTGTGGAAATAATATGGCTCAAACAGGGCCTTAAAGTGAAAATTTTCTACGGAGAGGAAGCTAGGTGGACCCCCATTAGACAGTCTAGAATATAGCTATCTTCATTGATAGAGCTAGAGGTATAAAAATGGACCGAGCTGGCCCATAAAGGCCATCCCATCCCTCGAGCTGGTCTTGCCTGGCCCTGATCTAGGGGCCTAGTGGACAACATTTCTTGCAGGGTATCATTGGCTTTGTCATCACAAGACTCGGCAGTTAATGAATCATCCCAGCTTAATACAGTTTAATTCCGTTTTGAGTGACTCAATAATTAAAGGCTGTATAGATGTGAGGTTTCATTTAATTGGTAGACTTTATGCTAATTACATTTAATTGTTCTCTTTCGCTCATTTTCAACCACGCGTTTTTCAATAAAATAATATTTTCCATCACATCAATAAATTTTTCTTATTTTTCAATCTTACATTATCCATCAATCTATTATTCCAGAATATATTCTTCCAAAATAATGTGGTTACACACCCACGGTATTAAATAGTATTTGCACAAACATACAAAATTTAGCCCATGTTTGACAACATTTAATTTAATTTTTGCTACAAGATCATTTTCAACCACACATTTACACGATAAAATATTTTACAGATAAACTCATAATTTTTTCATCATTTTCAATCATATTCTCCAAAAAAATACTATTCGAAACAATGTTTTTAAATTGTTAAAAGTTGTCAAACAGGGACTTTAACTTATTTTTCTCCTTTAATTCTATCATGCATCGTCGAACCCAAAGTGTCCCCATGACAACCACACATAATTGTTGGAAGCCCTTCAATATAGGAAACCTTAAGAACCATTTATCATGCAAACCAAGGATTTTCTCTTAATATAATCTACTAACATCCCAAGTTTAATTTTTCAACATAAACCTAGTTTCTATCTCCCTAAAATGCAATTATCTTTTATGCAACGTTCTATAAATGTTACCTTTGCATGCATTCTTGTCACATTAGTCCTTTTCTTGGATAATGGCAATGGTCTCTCTGTGAAAAATGTTCTTGATTCCCATCTCTTGACTCAAAAATTAAATACAAATCGAACAATAAAAGTTGATGCAAATGGCCAAGGGGACTTCAAATCTGTTCAAGCTGCAATTGATTCAGTCCCAAATGGGAATTCTAATTGGATCAGCATCCATGTCAGTAAAGGAGTTTACAGGTTATTTTCTTCAAGTTTGTATAAATCATTACCAGAATTTTTCTTAGATGATCCTTTTGATAACATGGATTTCTACCATCAAGACAATTGATTGAATCCCGTAAAATTTATTGCAGAGAAAAGGTGCACATACCACAAAACAAGCCCTACATATTCATGAGAGGCAACGGAAGAGGCCGGACGATAATCGTCTGGTCGGAGAACTCTGAGGACAGCTTTCAATCCGCCACATTCATAGCTGGAGCACCACATTTTGTTGCTTATGGCATTAGTTTCAAGGTACGGTTTTTCTATCGCCCCGAACGTTTTCTTCCCCTAAGAAGTGTCAATACTCATTTTTGGGTACATGAAAGCTAAATTGGTTGTGTTTACATGCAACTCAGATTCATTTATATGACTATATTTGGCATAATTTGCATGCAAAGCTTGTCCAATCCTATTCAGTAGGACATGCCGAACATGTCGGCAACGTATTAACAAGAATTCACCCACTTCGATAATTCATATGGTTTGACAGAATGAGGCTCCCACTGGCATTGCTCATACATCTCAAAACCAGTCCGTAGCAGTATTTGTAGGAGGAGACAAGTCTGCCTTCTACCATTGCGGATTTTTCAGCAGCCATAACACACTCTTTGACTATAAGGGCAGACACTACTATGACAACTGTTACATTCAGGGCTCCATAGATTTCATCTTTGGTGGTGGGCAATCGATATATCATGTGAGCTAATTGTATCAATTCTTAAGAAACGTATTTGAAGAACGAGCAACTTTTTTTTTTTTTCCTGATCAAGGTTCCATTGTTTACGCATGGATGCAGGAGTGCGAGATTTTTGTGATTGCTAATAAGAGACATGAAATCCGAGGATCTATCACAGCACATGGCAGGCAAAGCACCAAGGAAAGCAGTGGCTTTGTCTTTGTCAAGGGGAAAGTCTATGGCATCGGTGATGTGTACTTGGGTAGAGCTAACGGAGCATATTCCTGGGTAGTTTTTGCAAACACCTACTTTTCTAGGACAGTTATACCTCAAGGCTGGACAAACTGGAGTCTTTCAGGCAGTACAGGGTAAGAAAGTGGTTCTTGAAAACAAATATCAGTTTCTTCTTTAGTTCAAAAGTTCACAAGATTAAGCCTACTTAAATCCTTCTACTTCTACACCACTCCGCTTGATTCGTTGAGCAATCTACTAAAAGATATAATGCAACTAAGTTCTTTGCAAGTACAAGAGACCTTGTTAATTTGGTCTATCCCTCCTCTTCTAACTTGATTACCGAGATTATGAACACAAGACTCTTCAGATCTATCTAAGTTATCCTTCTCTATATTCCACAATCACATTTCCACTTGTGGACATTTTTATCTTATCCATTTTAGTATGTCATACATCCCTTTTAGCAATGACACTACGTTCATCGTATAGTTGATTTGTCTTTTACTAGCCCAACACCTAGAAGCATAAAGCAGAGCAAGTATAATCACTGTTCTACAACTGGAATGATATTTCCTATCACATAGAATTCTTGGAGTTCTTTCATCTTGACTTAACCCACTCTAATCCTATACATTACATCCTCTTCAATTTCCTATTCTTTACTAATAATTGAACATAGATATCTCAAAAATCACATTCAGGGACGCTTAAGCAATATCAAATCCCAATAAACTTTATCTTACATCCAACATAAGTACACGGTCAGCGGTGACTAGGCTACTTGTGTCCGGTACTAATGTCAATTCTTGCACTTCAATCTTCCACCTAACGCTAACATCCCACTCCAGTCAAATCTCATCAATCTTTTAGCCCCCTTTTGGCCCTCACATTTCTCTCTTCTTTTTAATCACACATTTTCCAATAAAATAATATTACACATAAACCAAAAACATTTCCTTATTTTTCAACCACACATTCTCCAAAAAATTACTATTCCAAAAATTATAACATCAAATAATGGAGTCCAAACGGGGGCTTAGTTCATCCCACTTTTTTCTTAATTACTGGCTCAATTGGATCAAACATTATGTGGTTGACAATTATCATAAGAAAAATATTACTCAAGGGGGAAATTCTAATGCAATTAATGTTGTACCTTGAAACAGAAACTTGCACCAAGCCGAGTATAAATGTCATGGACCTGGGTCCGCTTCAACAAATCGCGCACCTTGGTCAAAACAACTCACTGATAAAGAAGCAACTCCATTCCTCTCTGTAGATTTTATCAAAGGCAAGGAATGGTTACCAGCATGGTTTTTCTAGTGCATGTGCATCTTTAGACTTCAGATAGAAAGGGAGCCTCTATCTGTATATCTATCGATGCCTACGAATTAGTGTATATATTACTGTATATAAAAGCTACTGATCACGAAAACCGTGAATCCATCTTCTACTTGTACACAGAAGGTTAAGTCTGGTATGCAATATTAGACATGACTAAATAATATAAACTTTGATATTGTCAAGTTCTATACAGTCCCCCCTTATCGGTATGCGCTATGCAGTATTAATATGACTAAACAACATAAACAGACAATATTTAAACTGCTTTTCTTTTTAATACAGAACAACCATGAAGAGTCAAAACTTACAACTTGACTCTTGATCGTGATCTCAGCAAACAAAACGTTTGTAATTCAATGCCTCGTGTGCGTGCAGCAGACCTTTCACCAAGCAAGCTCATCATTTTCTGGCAAATGATTAAAGAATTAAATCCTAAAACTTTTCTTAATATCTCCTTCCCTAAGACAAAAGCATCAAAGGTTAGTTTTAAGTACTGCACATCTTTCATCCATATCTCCTTTCCTAAGACAAAAATGCATGTAAAACAGATATGTTTGAATTGTTAGCATTATCAATCAACCAATGATATCAGTAACATGTCTACACTCAGCACAGCACACTGATCACCGAATGGAGAAACGAATAAATGACATGATTATATTACAGCAGATGCATCAATGATCAGGGATTTCCTGATGTCAACAAATGAAAAACATGTTCCACCGGAGACTCTCATAAATGAAATCTACATTGTAATCCTTCCTCAATTGACAATCCTGAGCTGGCCTCAGCCTCTAGATGTTTCGTCTCGACACCACAAGCAATTCATCGCAAGCTCCAACGGCCATATTACCAGCACCAGATGCAAAACATCGATAAAGACGTTAAAGTGTGTATGCTGCCGGCAATGCTAGAATTAAGCATAATTATGCACATTTCGGATATGTCTGGTACACAACATTAGACAGTAACCATAGTACTACAGAGAATTTAAACTTCTTTCTTCAATGATGTTGAATATGGCCCAGCCAGCTTACTAAACATGCCATTTGTGTTTACAGTTCTTTTTGGCCACTATCTCCAGCAACGCTACGACCACTTTGAAATTGAATGAAATATTGTCTCTGCAGATCTTTAAGCTTTTCCACTAGTTCTTGGAACGATGGCCGGTACTGTGGTTCACTGGCCTCAATACAGATAATTTGAAAATCAGCTAGAATCCAAATCATGAACACAACAAGATATAGCTATAGAATGCTAGAGAAAAGAAGATGACGGCAAATGAATATTCATATGCAATCAGATTTTCTAAGTAATACCATCCATAATGTCAAAAAATTTAATTATCGTAAAAAAAACCAAATATATTTAACAATTGAGTGCACAAAGTTGCTCATATACAACAGGTAGAATACCATATCACTAAATAATTCTCTCTCAAGATTTGAGAACTTCAAGGTCACAATTTTTATATTTTGAAACAACCGTTAGTCTAGAACTCTTGGTCATATATCATCTGAATAGAAAATTATGTCCAAAATAGCGAAAAAGATAATACTGAAAGTCATCTGTATACAGATAATGAAAACAATTGAACAGCAATCAGAAACTAGTGAAAGACCTTTGCCAGCAGCTCTCGATGATAGAAGCCCATTGTGGATCAACGTCCTTCGGAATCTCTAGCCGTTGGTTCATAAACCCTACAGCTCCAATTACCTGTAGAATCCAATGATACTGGTCAACATGCAATAAAATTACCGTATGCGACTTCAAGTTTCTTTCATAATCGAGACAGATCACATAAAGTAAATGAGAATGTTGTTCAAGCTGATGTCTAAATAAATTTTCAGAAAAATTACCAATACCTGCATTGAGTTGAGGTTATCCCAAGGAATCTTCTGGGTAACGAGCTCCCATAGTATTACACCAAAGCTGTACACATCAGCCCTAGTTATTCCAAGAAACAATGTCAAGAATCAGATTTATTTGTTTTCAACAGAGGTTCATCTATAACAATATTCAATATCACTAGTCACTAAGCATACTTCTCGTCTGAAGGTTCATTACGAAGAACTTCTGGAGCCATCCATTGAGGCTGCATGACCAGGAATAAGTAAGTTGTCAACCAACTATCAAGTTAGCCCATGTTTGACAACCATTATTTGAAAACTCTTCTTGCTACATACTCATTTTCAACCACACATTCACACAATGAAATATTCTGCATGTAAACAAAAAAAAAAAAATTCCTACTTTTTAACAACACATTTTTCTAAACATCACTATTCAAAACATTGTTTTTCCCAAATAATGGTTGTCAAACAGGGGCTTAATAAATTTAGAATGTATGGTACTGGTGCAGTCACGAGGAAAAGTGTTCAGTGCCGGTTAAATACCGTTCCTTTCCCCGTCTTTGTTGTCAAATAAGTTTCATGTTTAAGCCGTGAGAGACCAAAATCACCAACCTGTTGAAGAGGATGTATCAGTCTACCTCTCATGGAGTAAAGCACATACGAAGCAAAATTAGGAAATAAGAGACGAGATTAAAAAGCATATTCCCAAGGCAGACCTTCACAGTCCAGTTCTTGTCAACGAGAAGATTGGATGACTTTAAATCACGATGAACGATAGGTGGATTGCAACGATGAAGATAATTCACGCCTCGTGCCTGTGGAAATATAGCCAGTGCAAAATATACACCACGAAAAGAATCACCCAAGAATGCGCAGTGATCTTTAGAAAATGTTAAACATACAGGTATGTTTGGTAGGGATGATTAGAAAAATAAGCAAAAATCTTCTTATTGTCCTATCTAGTCTTAATTATAATCTGTACCAAACATGCACAGAGAGCCTACTAAAAGCAAAAAGGGAATTCTGAGACATAATGCATCTTGTGCCTTCACTATAAATATGTTATGGTTAAATTTGAATGGACTGATATCCCACATGTATTCCGAACTCTCAAGATACTTACAATATCCAAAGCCATGTAAATGTGTCGCCTCCAATCTAATTTTGATGTATGCCTCTGTAATAACCGGAACAAACTTCCACTGTATCAAATGTAAAGTTGGAAACTTGTATATAAATCACTCAGCTAATTGAACAGCACAAAAATAATAGAGATACAGAGAATAAAATATTATACCGATATACGCAGAAGTTATAAAGAATGCACGACACTGATTCTGGGGATAAAAATAGAAGGGAAAAAGGAGGCACAGAGGAAAGTAGAAGACACACCGAGGAAGAAACTCTGTAACAATACAAAGACGTTGAGGCGAAGTAACAGCACCCATGAAGAGCAGAATATTTGGATGTCGAAGTCTTTTCATAAGTGACACCTTCAAAAACAAAGAACAACTTTAAGCAGATTTGGCAAAAGTTTAATTCTTGGTTTTTCTAATTACTTTATTCCTTCACTGGATTTTGTTACTAAGACAAGTCAAAAACTGCATCATCTTTAGCCTTTTGGACACTCAAAACATGGTCCAAGTGAACAACTCAATTTGAAGGAACATTTCTCAGTGTGAAACCAATCTATAGTCAGGCAGCAGAAGCCACTTGATTAGAACCTATTTACTGTCACGAAAAGATCCTATCTTGAGATAAGAATATTATGTAAGTCAGAATATATAGCTTGTTTTGTGGCATGGTTTCAAGATAATTTTCCTAGACATTCTGTGAAGAATAGTTGCAGTTATATAGCACAAAGAAAGAATTGAAAACAAACTAAAAATGACACACACACTCACCTCCTGTCTGAAGGAAAATATTACATCGTCAGAATATTCTTGCCTGGAAAATACCTTGACGGCAACATCCTGCATAGCAGACATTCATTTAATTAAAGATGAAAACTAGCACATCCATAACTTTATATATATATCCTTATATTACTTTTTTATTTGTAAAGTCTTTTACAGAACTGAAATATTAGCAGTAAAAGAAAAAGAACAATCATGTGATGTGAGCAAGTCAGTTCTTAGGCTAATTTGTATATAAAACTTATAAAATGTACCCAGACGGAGTATATGCTTAAATTTCCAAAGTACAAAGCCCTGGAGGGAAATTTAATGAAGCATTTTACAATTCTTCCTAATCGTTAATTTGGAGCTCGGTACTTGAAAGAGTGAAAATCATAATAACAAACTTTGATTCAAATAAAAAAGTTGTTTTTGTGTATTCTACCAATGTGGTTAAGAAGAGAGAGAAAGAACATACGGATCCATACCACAGAGCATGATATACAATTCCACAAGAACCTGCATCCACATAATATAAAGGTGAGAGGTACAGAAAAATTAAAAGGGGGCATGGTAAAGACCAGCAATGAAAGTTCAACTACAAAACATGAAATATTAACAAAAATTTTGCTGCCTAATTGGTCGGCACCCTGGCTAATTCGAGGCCATAATTTATTAAATATGCAACCATTTTCCCTAAAATCACAGAATTCATGGGTATTAAAGGGAAAGAATACCTGCAAGAACTAAGAAAACTAAGACTTGGCAATAACCACCTGCAATGACGGAATGCACTTACCTTGACCAATCTGTTCTCCAATTGTCAAGTCCTCCCACAAGATTTCATAATCTAAGCAGTCAGATACGGTATCAATTTTATTAACAGTAGTACTGCAAGTACTTCCACCACTGCTAACTGTGCTTGTGCTGTTAACATTGAACGGCGAGGACCAAGATCCTGAAGCCTCGCTATGAGCAGTCCAGTGATTTTCAGCAACCTGATTTTCTGACTTTGATGCACTCTTCCGCTGACCCAACTCGTTGTCCTGGTCATTGTGTAAACATCCATCTCGTTCATTTCCTTTCCACGGCCATGCCAAACCTTTCTTACCAATCCAAGCTTCGGCTTTCGAGGTAATGATCTTAGAGATACCAGGTTTGCCTTCACTCTCGTCACCAGATTCTCTTGATGGATTAATTGGGGAGTGCTCCTCTTGACTACCCCCAGAGAATACACCAAAAGGAAACGGATGTGTATCTCCTCTGGGCGTACTGGCTCCACTTGAAGCTGCATCTTCCTTATGGTCACAGAGAGCAGCATCCGAGAAACCATTATCAGAGTAATGACTATCTCCACTTCCGATATCATGATCCAAACTGTTCTCTCCAGATCTTATTTTCGACTTAACTTTCTCGCTGACTTTGGAAGCCTATTTAATGATTTCCAGAAGTCAACATATGCTACAAAATTATTATTATCATTCGTAATGTAATCAAGAAAGTAGAAGACTAACCAAATTTGATATCTTGGAGGAAATAGCAGCTTGTAGAGGCTGCTGAGGATCAAGTCCAAGTTTGGCTGAAGCAAAAAGTCTTGGCCTGCTAAATCTTGAACTAGTTTCCACCAGCTTAGGTGCGGATTTTACTGCCTTCGCTTCTAGGAAAGGTCTTGAATCACAGGAGACGCATATAATCCCGACCAAAGAGCCATCATCATCATAGAAAGGGGTATCTGTTGCAATAACTGAAAACCTCTCGCCTCTCTTATGCTTAACAGGAAACTGTCCCGTCCAATTCTCCCTCATCATTACACGTCGCATTATATTTCTTCCCATAGAAAAGTCTCGGTCATCTGTTAGGAGCTCAAGGATATCTTTCCCTAAAGCCTCGGAAGCTGAATATCCATAAAGATTTTCAGCACTTCTGTTCCTGGCAACAGAAAATATAACCAAATTGGTAATTATAGAGTTACATTTCCATATAGGGAGTTGAATCTTACCTTGTATTTATCGAAACAAAAGTTCTTAGTTTTGATTATTATTATTATTATTAATGTACAATGTCAACATTGCAACTACGTATCAATCTTGATGCAGAATGATTAGAAGAGAAAATCCTAAATCAATTGTAAAAGAAAGGAAATAAAAAAGGATCTATCGCATAACTTTTAGCTCGGTTGTCGAATTTTCATCCGCAAGTACAATCCGAAAGCTTTTTTCGATAGGATTTTAATTTGATTAGGATTTGTTTTGGGTTTTTAAATATGTGTTTAGGAGTTTGTAAATTATACATTTGTTTTTCTTGATTAATAAGATATTTCAGTTTTTCCGTTATTTAATGGATTTCAATAATTATCACACCATTCCAGCGAAATTCTGGCAACACCCATTCGTGTATTACAAACAAGACCCTTCTATTATTATTCACGTTCCTGCACCAAATCCGCATTCTCTAAACATTTCGTGTTTGATAAAGTGGACCAGACAATGCTCAAATGTGTTTCTAATGTCTGTATTGTCCATTGCTATATAATACTAACTATCAAAACGTGCACTAAATGCAGAATCAGCATAAGAAAACCCAAACTAAAACTATCAGACAGTATAACCATATGCAAGATAGATCAAGAAAATGAGCCAATAAAACTTCAACTGACTCACCAGTAAACTATACGACCATTCAGATCAAGTATATGCACCGACTGTCCCATTGACTGCAATATATTCAAATATTGCTTATCTGTGAACTTTACAGCCGCTGGGCCTCCTCCACCTCCACCTCCACCCCCACCCCCACCCCCACTATGCACATCCTTACTACTACCCTCGCGCTGCAAAGGCGATGAGTGCCGGAATGATGCCGACCCTCTCTTCCACGCTGCCACTAAGCCACCATCTCCACCACCAGCCCTCCTCCACGGCATCCGCTGAGGGGAAATTGAATGGGACCTCTGCTTGTGATTTTGATGCACAGTTGATTGTGGGGAACTCGTGAGCTTAGACATCTCTTGCTTTAACTGGGCATGGCCAGTTTCTAATTCTTGGAGCTTCTTTAATAGCTCCTCCGCTTGTGGTGGTGCCCCTGATGCTGCTGATGAATCTTTTGCATTATTTTCCATAATAAGTAATAAAATTCCTCAACACCAAACAAAAGTCAAATCTTGAAAACGCCGAAACAATTGCCCAAATGAATCAAATTTCTTGAGCCCTCATTTTTACCACTCTCTCTCTCTCTCTCTCTCTACTTTGACATGGATTTAGGACAATATCACTGTCTTTCTGTTCCCCCTACTCCCTTTTGGCAAACAACTTTTTTATGTGAATCCATGTGTGTATATGCAGTCAATCGTTACTGAAAACGGAGAAATATGGAACCAATGACAGTTCAAGAAGCTACCATTTAGCAGCTCTCTCTTCTTTCTCTGTACCTGTGCTTGAGGCGGTTCTTAATTTGGGAGGTTTCTCTCTCTACCTCTATAAGTAATGTATATTTTATCACTTTCTGAGCTGGGAGCCGCCCCATTTTCTCAGATACATACTTCTTCAAATTTATTTTTAAAAATTTATTTTCTTAATAAAATAATATTAGACACAAATTTATATTTTTTTTTTTCTTGTTTTTCAATTTCAAATCCTTCAAAAATTCACTATCCTTAAATCTTATTGCATCATGTGTCCCAAATTATTGTAAGAGTAGCGAATAGGCCTCCAATATTTCGAACTTATAAGTTGATTCAATATCAATTTAACTATATTCTTTAGAAACCATAATTTTTACTTATTTTTAAAGACATATTACTTGAACTTACTCTACATAAGTACTTAAAAGCTTAGTCAAGTAAGCACGGATTTCTCAAGGAAATTTACCTCGCAATAAAATTTTCAAAACTAACTCGAGCAAAAGATTTTAAAAAAAAAACCTTAGCGTCAGAAAATTGGGCATATGGATAATGTGACGGTTTAGTAGAGAATTAGGCATTTTCATTCTCAAACACGACTCGTATAATTATAATGAAATACAGAGGAAAATGTACCTTTTAAAAATTGAAAACTAATATACTATTTGAACAATAAAGTTTGGGACAAATAATGCAATTTCTTCCATTTTAAAACACAAACTAACTCCAGTCACTTTTTAATGCTTCCCCTCTTTCCCTTTTTTTATAATTCCAAATTTCTTAAATTATATAATAGCAAGTTTTAATTTTTATTATTACTCAACTAAAAAATTAGCTACAGAAACTGCAATTTTTGGATTTTTATGTCTATGGGGTTAACTTCAGAAATCACAAGCTTAAATTTCTAAAATTTCCCATTGTTCATTGACTTTAAGGCAACTAAATGGCTAATAAATTATTATATTTTGTCCACCACTTGTGTATAGATAAATTGGAATGCCGAAGGATCATGGGAAAAGTTGAGTGGTTGGGGGTTGTATATCAATTGGATTAGAATAATATTATTGGTAAGTAGTGTTTACTCGTTAGTCGTTATTGTCTATGTGGCAGTGGATCACGATTATATTTTTTTAATAAATTAAAATACATTTCAAATTTATAAAATGAGACAGTTCATTTTTAATAAGTAAACATGACTTACAAATAGCATTACTCATTGGAATGAGGATTTATTTAGAGTCGGCATACAAAATTAAACATATTAAATAGAAATAAAAACTAATTGTGATCGATATTAGTCATATTACTAATTAAGTTAGTTTAATACTATGTACAAAAGACATTCTATTCATTGAAAGAAAGATGTCATTTTTTAGTTTGGGAGACATATTGTCTCGTCCCCATTTATATTGTGTACATGTTAAGCATTTGCTGGGAAAATGAATTGACATGTATGTAAAGGGGCGAATTGAAAAAAAATTAAGAGTCTGTTTGGTACGGCTTAAAATCCAATTAAAATTGAAAATATGATCGTTATTGGGTCTCACCCGTATAATAAAAGTCAACAATAACGACTATATTTTCAATTTTAATCTGATTTTAATCTCTACCAAACACCCTCTAAATCACAAGCCCATCTCCCAAAACAATAAAAATCAAAGCAATGGTGAAAAAATTAAGAGTCTGTTTGGTACGGCTTAAAATCCAATTAAAATTGAAAATATGATCGTTATTGGGTCTCACCCGTATAATAAAAGTCAACAATAACGACTATATTTTCAATTTTAATCTCTACCACACACCCTCTAAATAAGTTTATCACTTCCTAATATTAACATTTAAATATGCATAATAAAGCTTTTTAAATCACAAATTGGAGTTTGCTTTTTGGTAAACTAGATGTCTAAAAGATGTTATAACCATTGATAAGAAAGCACTTTGTAGCTTTGTCAACTTTTCCCAATGGTTGTGGAGGAGAAACCCACAAGATAAATGCATTATTTGGGAGCTTTGACCTTGTTTTTCTTTTCTCAGCACACTTCCTTTTTCATAGGATTATCTTTTTTACTTTGATGGATTAGACATCTTAGGATCTGATTCATTGTCTAAGCGACGAATCGTGAACTAAACATCTAATACTTCAAGAAACACATTTATTAAAAACTCCTTATTATCCATCCACTAAGCATCTCTACATAAGTAGCATATCATTTACTAATTTAGGCCCCGTTCGGTAGCGATTAAAATCCAATTAAAATTAAAAATATGATTGTTATTGGGTCTTACTTGTTTAATAAAAGTCAACAATAACGTCTATTTTTTCAATTTTAATATGATTTTAATCTCTACGCCCATAAGAAGTAGAATAGTGGATATCTCAAAAGAGATGAGTAAATTTCAACAAAAATACAGTGGAATATCAAATTTTCAGTAAGGAACAACGAAACAAAAATAACATATCTCGATGCTGAAGTCATTATCGAGGCTGATTTTTTTACACCTAAAATACAAATGAGAGGTTGGAGAAAATAAAATATTATTTTTATTTTATTCTTCTTATTCTTTTACATTATTTTGTCTTCTAAATGATTTACCTGTCAGTTTCACCTTTGTTTGTTTTCGGTGCACAAAATAATTGAAGGCCTCCATGCACATAATTATTTATGATAGGGACAATGGGCACCAAAAATAATTGTCGGATTTGTGATTAAAATTTGATAAACTTAAACTCTGTTTGGTAGAAATTAAAATTTTAATTTAAATCAAAGTCAACAACTAATTTTAACTATATATTTTATGTGATGTTGGAAAATTCCAACATATGAGGCCACACATGTAATATATTAAAATGTGTGGTGCTATTGTTTAAATAAATTAGTCAACTAAAGTGATCCACTAAATATGTATTTTGCCTAATGGGTATTAGGTTTCATGGGAATGTAGTGTAGAGATCGAAAAATTTGTTTTAAATTGTTGAAGAGACCGCTTTGAAACAAATGAAAGATAATGAC
>CAIGRE010198966.1:0-10110 GCA_903798275.1 Fraxinus angustifolia subsp. syriaca
ATGAACATACGTTACTTGTCCTCATTGCTTTAAATACTGCAAATATTATACTCCATCTATCCCAATTATATAAGATTGTTTCGTTTTTTACACGGATTAAGAAATATTTATTTTTAATTTCATTGAAAAATTAATTTTTATCTAGATCTTTCCTAATTTACCCCTATTTAATTTTCAGTATATAAAACTAAATTAACCCTCGTTTGGCACCCATTTTTTTTTTCTTTTTCCATTTCAACCATACATTCCATCAATAAAATAATATTACACATAAATCTAATAATTATTGTTGGAATTAATAAAAAATTTAAAGAAAAAGAAGAACTGAGAATTGTTCCGTGTTTCCAAAAAGTGGGAAATGTGTGTATTTGAATTATTTCAAGAAGTGTGCATATTAAGTGAGGAAAATTTAATAAGGGTAAATTGGTAAAGGAACACAACAAAATATTAGACATTAGGAAACAAGTCTATGGGCCCGTTTGGTACGGATTCTCAAAATTCTACAGTAAATCAATTCTCATTTTCAACCACACATTCTTCAATAAAATAATATTTTCCATCACATCAAAAAAAATTTCTTCTTTTTCAACCACAGATTTTCTATCATATCACTATTCAAAATCAAAATCAATTCTTCTCCCCAAAAAATCCCTCCCAAACAAGCTCTATATATTTGGGACAAGAAAAAAAAAATACTCAGCCTATATAATTGGGATGGAGGGGGTATTTTTTTTATATATATATATTTTTTTTGGGTGGGAAAGTACCACTTTTTGAAGCATGAATGTGACAGAAAATTAATAGTAGTCAGGTTATCAGGTGAGGCCTAGAGCATATGTAGTTTCAAAGGACCCCACCTACTTCTTAATGCCGATGACTAGTCTTAGTCACCACTAACCCTATTTCCTCCCCGTGTAAAAATATTATTACAGTGAAAATTATATTGTCGGTTGAAAATATTCAAAGATCACTTATATTTTTATCCCCGTTTTTCACCCATCTCCTTCCTTCCATTTGAAGATTAACAATTTTGATAACATAGTAAACTACATTATTAGGGTTTGTTCGAGCCACGTTATTTTGAAAGAATGTATTTTGAAATAGTAAATTAATAGAGATTGTGTGGTTAAAAAAAAAACTTAATATCAAACTATTTTTTTGACGACATACACTATCAATGTCAAACTATTTATCCCTTGTTGAGGGCATTTTGGCCAAAATTGAATACATTTCGAATCGTTATAAGGGTCGGTGGAACCCAATTGTGCAGTGGATTCCGACTACACAAAAAACATAAAGACGGAATTGTCATTACTTCTTTCAGAATAAATTTTATGTGAACGGATAAATTGATAATTTTATTGAATTTAGATAAAAAAAAAAGCTCCCTCTCTGATACAAAAACTATACAACAGCTTGAATTTGATTTATTAAAATGTGATAGAAAATGTGCACCAGACACGCGTTTAATCATGTTTAGTATAGCTAGAAATCAAAATTTTGATAAAAATAGATTAAATATTGATTGTCCGTGACTTAATTTTTCACTAAGATTTTAAGCTATAATAAACAACGGCATAGTTTGGTAGTTAGAAAATATCGAAATTGTACTCGATATATTCGGCTCTATCGAGTGGATTACTACTTAACCCAATAAAAAAATAACATCCACCTCTAAAGACTTCAATTTTTTGTTAAATTATAAAGTAATGCTATTTGCAATCGCTTATTATTGTAACACTCCAAATAGTATATATGTGGCAGGCAATAAAAAAAAAAACTATCACGTTAATGCATCAGGTGAGGTAGCATTCAAGGATGAGTTGGATTCATTAGATTATTCGTTTTGTTCAGAAAAACGAAAGTTTATCCTTCTCTCTTTCGTAAGTAGGGAACTTATTTAGAATATATATTCAAACATTCCCCAATTGACAAAATGTTCCACCACTCGCACTTGAAAAAAGAAGTTTTAAGGCCTCGTTTCGGTGATTGCTTGAACCCTGATACATTTTCGATGTCATGGAGCTAGACCAGTGAGCTGTGATACTTTCTTCATAGGATTTGGCTATTAGCGATGCATGTACTTGTAAATTGTTTATTTGAACCAAATTCCACATTTCAGATTATACTTTTAGTATATTTTGATAAAAGTTGATGAAATATGTGATTAAAAAGTTGTGGGATCCACAACATATATGGTTGAAATTAATTATTGACTTAACTTGTATTTTGATTTGTACCAAATACGGCTATGTATTTTACAAAACAATTCAATTTG
Source organism: Fraxinus angustifolia subsp. syriaca (assembly GCA_903798275.1). Classification (NCBI taxonomy): domain Eukaryota; kingdom Viridiplantae; phylum Streptophyta; class Magnoliopsida; order Lamiales; family Oleaceae; genus Fraxinus; species Fraxinus angustifolia. Next base: position 2,279 of record CAIGRE010198966.1, read on the forward strand.
TACACAAAATTTTGAACACCTTTAAAAGGAAAATATTGACCCTTAGGTCCGTCCCACCTTAGACCGGACTTGAGGGCGAAAATTCGTAAGAGCAAAATGTGCAGAAGTGGGCTTGGCCTGTTAGTCTTAAAGCTAATGTCCACTGGATTCCGCCCATTTTGTCGGCCCATTTAAGAGTCTTCACGTTTCTTCAAAATTTCTAATTTCCGAATTTCATGTGGTAATAAGCAACATAAAATTAATCGTATCACAATTATCGTATTTACAAAAATGTTATCCATAAAGTACGTGCAAGTAAGCTCACATCAGTTAGATACCTCGTGACAACATAATCCCTCGATCAACCGGCACAATCAATATAAACACCGATATACCATTTTAGTAAAATTTACGAGATCGTCTAGATAATCACCAAATGCAGCCACAGAAGTGATAAAAAAATCTTGATTTTTGCACAAAGAGCTTCATATAGCACATATTATGTAATATGATTCACAAATATATGACAAAAGTACTTTCAGTAGGCTATAGTTAGCCTACACCCATAAATTCGTGAATAGGGAAGAGGAGATAAAGACATCAAATTAATTCTTATGAAGACCAAGGTGGTACGCTGTATGGGATTGGACTAAACAGTACAACCATCAAGATTTTTCACCTTATTTCTCTTGTCCAACGCGGTCCAATCCACCAAGCAAAACACAATTTCTTGCAGCAAACAAGATGAATGTTATACTACGAGATAACTGCAAATGATCCACTTCTATTTGTCCATGTAACAAGGACCATCCTGCATAACATTGCTTCCATGAGAATAAAACCAGCACATTCCTTTTGCATTATGAAGCCTGAGCAATATTTTGCAGAGAAAGTGTCAATTATGCTGATGTAAACAAGAGTTTTAGAATCTCGGTGAATCAAATAGCAAGCTGACCAAACTAAAAAGAACAGTAGAACACACTCGCAATAATTTGAAGCCTGAGCAATATTTTGCAGAGAAAGTATCAATTATGCAGATGTAAACCAGAGTTTTTAGAGTCTCCGTGAATCAAATAGCAAGCTGACCATACTAGAAAGAACAGTAAAACACACTCACAATAATTGTTTAAAAGATCCAGTACATACCTTGATTCATCTACCAGAAAAGCAATAATCGTGATGGACATGTGTTTCGAACACATTCTTTTATCGGTTATATTCACTGAAATATCAAGCTACATACAATTCTTTTATGCCCAACTGGTGGTGTAATTATTGCGGATTAGTGGTAGTGAAGTGAGCTAGAGGGAAAACAGAGGATGCTTTGGGATGGAAAATATTGCTGAGATGTTGAAAAGAGTGTTCCACGAAGGACCCAAGTAATAAATGTCCAGTAAGATGCTGCTAAATCACGCTGTTTGTCCTTTCTCTCCATCAGTATTATGTACAACAGGATACACCACTATTTGGGCTTAACCAATTAAATACTGTACTGGAGAAAAATGTCATCAACAAGATATTCACAGTTTGCTCTTAAAAGAAAAGTTAACAGAAAAAACATGGCACGTTGCATTTTTGTCTTGCCGCAGAGATGACTTTGTTAATTATATGATGGAGACTAACAAAGTGACATAAGTGAAATATTTTTAAAAGTAACCATTTTGGAATGAAATGAAGTTCGGTGGCCAACAAAAAATTTCATGCAATGCAAACTACATTTACCAATGGGTTTCTTACCCTAAATCACAAACAGTGATATAACAAGTGATCGAGCTTCGAGACAAAAAAGATACAGTTACTTTGTCTGCCATGCTGTGGAACATTATATGAAACAGTGAAATGCTATGTAGTACTTGAGATATATACATCCAGTTGCTTTAGGATGTTCTCTTGACAAAATGAATAACCTTTACGGCTAAGATTTCTATCTTAGCTATGATAAAGATATAGAAAGATTTTATTTGGTATTTGCCTTAATGATTAAGATATATAACTTGAATATGCTGGCCAACAATATTTATAATGTTGAAATGTCATAGAAAATGCATTAGCTCAAGACATTAAAAAAAAAGTTCTTTACATGTTACGTGTTACTGATATTTGGTCTATAGCTGAGGCTGTATATCCCAAAACCTTCTGGCATAAGGCGTCTCAATTCTATCTCTTTGCACAAGTCCATGGCCAATCCCTCTTTACCACATTGGCGAAGTCCATTGCAAATATCAGATAACATACCTGAATCAGGGGCTATAGATCTTGCTAGCATTTCTTTCAAGACTATAACTGCTCCATCGTAATCCCCATTCCTAATGAAAGCATGTATTAGTATCTTGAAAGTTGGTTCATTGGGAAGACAACCGCTCCGCATCATGCTTTTACAGAGTTGAAACGCACGCTGAGCATTATTCCTCACACAATGCCCATTAATAAGAGCGGCAAAAGTAGAAGAGTTAGGAACTAACTTTTCCTTATCAAGTGCTTTGATCATATATGCAGCTTTTTTAGTCTTCCCCTCATTGCATAATCCCATAATCATTGCATTATAAGTCAGGATATCAGCCTTGATTCCATTCATTGCCATCTCGTCAAAAAGCCGGCCGCCCATCTCACTATTACCTGCTTCACCATGACCACGAATCAATGTGTTATAAGTTATAGTAGTAGGAGCAACATTCATGCTTTTCATCTCAAGAAGTAGCTTGTTTGCCTCGTGTAATTTTCCCTCTTTGCAGAATGCATTAATAAGCACGTTATAAGTAACATCACTTGGGCAAACTTCATTCTTCTCCATTACATTCTTAAGCTTCATCCCACTACTTAACAGTCCTCTACTACAATATCCAGCTATCAGAGTATTATATGATGCGACATTTGGGGTTAATCCCATTCTCTCCATGTCCCTAAACAACTCAACAGCCTTATCCAACTTCCCCACCTTACTAAAAGCTCCAATAACCAAATTAAGCGTATAAACATTTGGCGAGATCCTACACCGCTGCATCTCCTTATAAAATGCCAAGGCAATATCTGCACGATTCAAACCATTCAACGCACTCAAATATGCATTACATGACTCAACCGTAGGGAAAAATCCATATTCCTTCATCCAACAAAAAGCATCAGTGGCATTCCTGAACTTCTTCAAATGAGCATAGGTCTTGAATAATGCATCAAAAATGCGCGGGGAAGAGTCGCACATTTTATAAGTATACAACAGAGCATCAAAAACCTTCCGCGGATAATCCAACTCAAAAGAGCCCATTTCAAGAATTTTCCTTAAAATCGACTCAGCTGACTTAAACTTGTAATTCTTAGTAAGTATGTGAAGGATTATGGATTGTAAATCAAGGGTCTTCAATTTAGGATTTTGTAGCTCAACCCACTTGAAAAATTCGAGTGAAAGCACATAATCTTTTCGGGTTTTTAGCATAATGTGTTTAATTCTAAATGAGGTCAAACCAGAGGCTAATTTTTCAAGCTTATCCCAATCAGAGTGGATTACATGACTGTGAACTATGTTTACATAATCAAGGTCTTGGCCTTTGGGTTCAGGGATTGTTCTGTGAGGTAATGGAATTGCACTTTTCTTGAAATTACTCAGTACCGGAAGTTCTAAAGAATTTGTGGTCCGGGTTTTGTTTGTTAAATCAAGAAACGTAGAGAGTCTGCGGAACTGGAGATAATTCATGGCGTTTATACGAGGCATGGCAAATAGGGTTAGTTTATTTGTTGTAAACTGACGCAAAAATTAGCATTATTTATAGAAAGATAGTGACAGAATCACACTAACCTAGCCGGGTTGGCAATCAAATTGTTCTTTGTTTTCTCTGTACTCTGAATGCCTGGTGATGGTTGGATGCGACTTTTCCCTCTGAGAGAGCTCCGTTATAGGCGACGCTGAGAGAGATGGAAAATTATTTATTTATTTTTCTTTTGTGAGATTTATTTCAAATAGTCTCTTTAATTTGATTATATAATCCTCACAGTTCACTCGATCCATACCAAACATTGCTAACGGCCATGACCCATTAATTAATAAAATATAATTTATATAATGGCACTATTGGTCCTCAATCTATTGCATCAGTAGCACATTGTTCTTCAATCTTTAGAAAGAAGCAAATTAATCTTCAACCTTTCACTATAATTGCACAATATGTCTTTGACGACACAAACTATCCAACTGTCTATTAAATTGTGTATGTGCATGCCCGACTTCATAAGTTCATATTTTTCTTTTCAACTTGGAATAGTGTCCAAAAATTTGAAGCTAATAATCTTTTCATGTATGTCGTCGGGATAGTTTTCTAATTGCGCCACATTAATAAAATATTCAATTTATTTCTTTAATGTAAAAATAAAAAATAAAAATCTTCCATACCTCGTATAAAAAGACCATAAATAGAGATTCAAGTCGTCGTTAATTATTGGCCAGAAGATGAGTAATATCACTTATTCGCATTCACATCCACATCGTAGATGTTTAGAATTTGCTTTCGTTGATTCAAATTGAAGGGTTGTATAAAAGTCATCGCTCAACGGATAATAGGATAACAGTCTATTATTCTTGAAGAGCATCGACTAAAGACAACTTGTCACTCAAACGATAAGTGGGCGACTAATTTGCAATTTTCTCCAAACTTTAAGCACTCGAGGACAAATTAATAATACCTTCACCTCTCAGACTCCATTTGGGTACTCGTACTCGCTTTGCTTCCTCCGCCTTCCATGCTTTTCAATCCTCACACAGTGACGCATATACATATACGTTTACATATAATATAGAGGAACAGAAACGGATAAACATCTGCAGATCTTGAATTTGTGAGTGTTGATCTGTGGTGAATTTTAGAGATAGAAAATGGAGAGAAGGTTTCGCGCGATTCAGCTGTGTTTTTGTTTTGCGATCTTCCTCTTCATCGCTACCGCTCATTGCTTCTACCTTCCAGGCGTTGCTCCCCAAGATTTTCTCAAGGTAACTTCTTAAACGCATGTATAAATCTATAAATGCGTCAGCGGTTGAAGATTGACTAGTATAATTGTAGATCTTATTTTTATAATTTTATAATTGTTTCAGTTATATGTGTTTGGGTGAGCTGTGCATATGTTAAACTTGTGATTTTTCGAATGGATTTTATAGATTATTATTAGAAATGATGAATTTTATGAATATTTGTGAATTTTATCATGTGTCTGTCCTGTAATTTAGTGTGATTTTGTTGTTAAGGACATATTTCTCTCAGATCTGTAATTTTTTTTTTCACTTTACTTATTTTGACAAATTTTCAGTGAGGTATGCAGTATTGCAAACATTCTTCAATACATTAAAATCTAAATATTATTTTTAACCAATTGAATTATTTTTACACGTCTTTTTGAATTTAATTAGGGTACTCAGGTGTTTACAATGCTTTTTGCGTAAGAAATGATGCATTGATGATTTTTTAACTACTATGGCTACTGTATTTTTATAACGTTTCTACATTGATGCTCGTGGATTTATTTGATATGTGTTAATTCAAGGTAGAATTTTTTGTTTGATTCTAACTGTGGTGAAAATAACGTTGCCATAACTCAAGAAAATGAAACTAAATTGCATTGTGCCTGCTATGTATCACATGGGACACATGGTGCCAAATTACTACTACCTTGATATTTTGACCATTTTTAGTCTGGATTGGTTGTAATTTGTAGATATAAATATTGATGACCCTTGCTTGGATCATATGAGTAGAATATTCCTTATATGTCGTGTACGATCCTCAAAATTTGGTGTTGATAAAATATAGAAGATAGACAGAACAGAACACCAATCATTTACATGGTATGACACTTGACTTAAGCCCATGGACAGAGACGAGAAGAATCTCTAAGGAAAGTTCAACTCCAGCAAAAAATAGCTCTCTATGTTTCCCACTCAAATTGGGATCAAAATAACAGAGGGTGATCCTTTTTATTGGTGCACAGAAGGGAAAGCTTTAATTCCCATTCAGTGCGCAAGTCAAAGCCACATTGCAACATGATTTATCGGTGGGACTGCAAAACTAGTAGTCTAAATTCCTGCAATCTTGAAAGTCGGTTTTAAGGTCTATTTTGCAGATTCTTATTCTCACTGTCTGCCCCCCTTTTTTTGTATTTGTGGTGAATTTCATTATTTTAGACTCGACACTTCTTTTCTGAGTTGTTTTTCCTATTACATTGAAAAATGAATACAAGTGCCGAGTTAAGTGGAAAATTAAAGAATAATGTTGAATAAATGATGACACTTATAGAATCAGAATTACTAAAGCATCTTCTTGATTTAAAAAAAAAAGAGTCCTATTCTAATTCTAGGCAGCCAGATTTCTAGTATCGCTCATACCTCTGATGAATTCAATCGGAAGTATTTAACCACAAATTTATGGAAGTGCAATTTGTTAATGTAAATAACGGACAGTTTCTTTTTGTTACTAGAAGTAAATTAAAACATGCTCATTATTGTACAAGCAGCCGAATGATTAAATTATGTTCTGAACTCTCAGTTGGACGGAGATAGTACATATTGTTATATGAATGGATTTTTAACCTTTCACTTTCATATATTCTTGATTTGGCCTTAGTGTAATTGTAATTGATTTCCTGTGTTTCTCAAAATAAGAGAAGAATAGGGTTCTTAAAATTGGAAGTTTGATATTCAATGATGGAAAATATGAGAAGTGTCATCTTGTGAGTATAAGTATGTCAAATGGCTGATATTCACCAATCATTACTTTCAGCATCTCTTTTTTTAGCAACGATAAAGACATGCAGTAAATGTATACATATTTGCATGCTGCTTTGTTTGGGTTTGTTATGACATGATTGCCAGTTTTGGAGTTTCTTTGATGCAGGGTGATCTTCTGAAGGTCAAAGTGAACAAACTGGCCTCTGTTAAAACCCAACTTCCATACTCCTACTATTCCCTTCCTTACTGTAAACCAGATAAAATTGTGGACAATGCGGAGAATCTTGGGGAAGTTCTTCGGGGCGATCGTATTGAAAACTCTCCCTATGTGGTCAGTGTTGCTTACTTCATTTCTTTTATTACTTTGGACAGGAAACTCAATGTGCCCACTATTCATTTAAGACAATATGTAATGCACCTTTTACATAATACAAAATTAAACTTCTCAACTAAGTTTGTTATTGCAGTTTAAAATGCGAGAGCCACAAATGTGTAATGTGTTGTGCCGTATTGCACTTAACGCCAAAGATGCAAAGGAATTCAAAGAGAGGATAGATGATGAATACCGGGTGAACATGTGAGCCATCTTATTGAGGAATCTTATACATTCTAATATTCTTGCATTACATGACTTACTTTGAGTTTTGATGTTCTTTTAACAGGATTTTAGATAATCTTCCGCTAGTTGAGCCTTATAAAAGAGGCGACATGGATTCAGTGGTGTATCAACATGGTTTCCATATTGGTCTAATAGGCCAGTATGCTGGAGTAAGTATCAAATTACTTTGTTTTTGAAGTTGTAAATTTTTAGTATTACCTTTTTAATGAGAAGTTCAGTCTTGATTTCTTTTGTCCTCCCTGAATTCTTTATTTATAGAAAAAGGAGCAGAAGTATTTTATCAACAACCACTTGACATTTACCGTGAAGTTTCATAAGGATGAGCAGACCGATGCTGCAAGAATTGTGGGATTTGAAGTCAAACCATTCAGGTAATGATTCTGATTGCTTAATTTTGTGCTTCAGATAGTTCTTTCCTGTTAATTGATGTTATATTCTCATTGCTCATCCAGCGTTAGGCATGAATACGAGGGTAAATGGAAAGATAAAACACGTTTAATGACCTGCGACCCCCATGCAAAACTCACTGTA
>CAIGRE010198995.1:0-13968 GCA_903798275.1 Fraxinus angustifolia subsp. syriaca
TTCTTTATTTCGGACCCAACAGTAATTAACTAAGGCCCAACCCACAGTAAGCAGCCTTGCCCATAACTATTTCTGTGAAATCTCAAATCCCTAGCTTTCAATTTCAAAAAATAGAATCAAAATTCCCAATATCAAAATTCAAATGCCACAAGTTAATTCAAAATCTACGAGTGAAAATTCAAATAAATTAAAAATGAAGCAAAATGGTAAAGCAAGAAAAAAAGTACAAGAAGAAGATGTCCAAGAAGAACAAGAACAAGAACAAGATCAAGAACAAGATGGAGTCTCTGTACACTCGCCTTGCAAAATCCCCAATTCTTCTTTCCGAAAGGTACGTTTCGAGTAGCGCATGTATGCATTTCTGTGTTTTTATTGATAACGATATTTATTTATTTTTTAATATTTTTATTTATTTGATTTAATTGAGTTTCAGGAGAAATCGGAGGTGGAATTGGAACTGAGGCTATTAGAAGCTCTCGAAATCTATCCTCCCGCCAAATTACGAGGCAAATTTGTGCTATTAATTGTTATCTTTTACCTTTTGTTTTTGCAAGTTTGTTTCTGTTTTTAATCATGCTATAAATTTAAATTTAAATATGCACTTGCATGTATGCGTATCATTATAGAGCTAAACATTTGAAAATGTATTGGAGTCGTTCTTGATGTGTGAGGAATTTGCAGAAATGTTAATCACGGTTATTAATTTTGTTGGAATGCGAAATCGTTCCTATAATGTGCATTTTTTAGTAACTTAAAGTTGATCATTATTTCCAGAATATTATTTGCTAAGCTTTTGGTCTTCAGAAGTTAAAAGGTATTTAAATGTCCAAAATTCCTGTTCCTTAAGTTTATATTCAAGAACTTGGAGCTGGCTGGCCTTGATTTGTAGCTTTTTTGCTTTAGAAGAGCTAAAAGTTAGATTATTAATTAAAGATAACTAAAACATTACATGGAAGTTAGCCAGAATTATTAGATGATGTATCAACTATAATTGTTTCCCCCTTTGCAGGGATACATAGACACTTTGTGCTTTACGGTTTAACAGAATACTTGCGCAGAAGGTTTGCATATGTTTTCGTTTTTACACTATATTGATTATATCCTTTTCTAGAATTTCAAGTGATCCTTCGGAACATCATTGATTTTATTTCAAAATTTCCATGTATATCACTTTCATACGTATTGTTGATGCAGTTTCAATCAGCCATTCAGTGGAGATGATATTCTGAAATTGCTCAATCGTTTCTACAACTTGGAAATGGTGGTAAGTGTTCTTACAGTAAACGTTGCTATCTCATCATCGGGTTGGTTCATCAGAATTAGCAAGCATTGGATAATGGCCAATTGGATTTCAAGTAGGAGAGAATATTCTCAGTAAACAGAATGTGAAAGTTATACCTCATTGAACCTTACAAATTAATGATGTAATTGATGTTTCATTTGTTTTAGTCGCTTAGGACAAAATTTAAATAAATAAATGTGTCTGGTCTCTAATAGCTTAACCCTTTAGATTACATGGTTTAAAATGGTATCACAACAGACAGAGAACCCGAGTTCAAGTCTATTCCCAGCCATGTAAATTGAGTGTGTGTGTGTGTGTGTGTGAAGCTTTTTGTAAGAGGCTGAAATGTGATTGGGTGTATTGAAGTTTAAATAAATAAGTTTTTCTCCTCTCCTTCAATTTAAACTTTTAGATGAGTTGGTGCAATAGTACTAGCTAGCTATCATCAGGATTTCCACTACATGATTAGCTGATAACATTGGAATGCATTCTCTTAGTAGAATTTAGTTGTTAATTGTTAGACGAAGAATAAGTGTTTGCTTTACTCCTTATATGCAGCTTCACAAGAAATTTACCAAAATGCAGAAATTCAAAACCATCAATTTACTGTGGTTAAATATTTTACATGAGCTCTGCGCATCGTGTGCTAACTAGGCTTGTTGGAAGAATTAGTTGCTCAGTCTCGTTCATTATAACCTCTGTGGCATAGACACTATAATTAGGGTAGCGTGTTCGTGTCTGATACAAGAATTAGTTGCTCAGTCTCGTTCATTATGACTGAACCCGGGGATGTGTAAATTTTAGAGTTCTGCCATTCAAGTTCTCTGTCATGTTATGCCAGTAACTTATTTCAGTATAAAACCTGGAGTTTGATACTCAATACTGATTATTCTTTCTTGTCTATGATTTGATATTGCAGAAACCAGATGATGAAGACGCTGAAATCCTGCGTCAGGAGGAAGATTTTCGCTTGCCACAAAGTTATTTCATCAGTGAAGATTCTTGAATGAGACTATTCCACATACAGTTGCTTGTTTATGAAGTTGTTCATATGTCATGCTGGCTAAATTTTTTTTTTTTTCGTTCTCCAGTAATATTACTTCTGTTCGTTTTTATGAATCGACAAATCCAATTTCTAATTGTGATGGCCTTAATTTCCCTTCCACCAGGTCTCCATATGAATTGAATAGATTTGTAAGGATTTGATAATACATGGGTACTTGTTCATTGTTTGGTGGCAATGTTTAGTCTGTTTATCTTGTCTTTCTTTTGCCAATCTTTTGAAAATGTAGCCTTGGCATCAGTTCTTTTTGTAATTCATGTCAAAATCCAGGTTAAGGAGTTACTTGGAATGCTGCCAATATATTAATATTAGTATCTTTTTGGATGCAATTACGGGTATAACTTTCAACCTTGCTCTTTGACGCCCATATTGAATCCAATCCTTGCTTTCATGTTTGGGAGTATCTACGAAGTTTATTGAAATCTTTTAAAGAAACCAATTATTTTTAATAATTGCTATTAAAAACTATTCAGGTTAAAATGAATTAATTTCAAGAAATTTCTTGAACTGTGTAGATTTTACAAGAGATAATTTAAGAATTTTTCTTCAATTGTTTCTTGAACTGAAATATAATTGAAGTTCCATGTGAGAACAATTGTCATTTTTTGTGACAGAAAATTTCTTTACAATTTTGGTAGTAGGAATATAAGATAATAATTTATGACTTTTATTTAATTTTATTTTTTGTGGCATATGAAGACAGAAAAAAGAGTCTAAAATAACATAATTAATTCGTGTTAACTCGATCCAGGGTCAGGTAATCGAGGTTGAGCTATCACTCTGTCAGGCTTGACACTAACTGCTCGCCAAACCCAATCAGGGAAAGGAGCAGCATCAAAAATTTCCTTCAACTAGAAATCTTTACAAACTATCACAACACAGGCATACCAGTAATATATCTGCGTATATTTGTTTTCATCTACTATGGTCTATGAATGGGACGGGTTGAGTAGCTCAGCTCTCTTCACCAAGTGTTGCTCGGCTCGTCCCATGAACTTGCCCCTTGGCAAGGGTCTCTCTCTCTCTCTCTCTTCTGACATTGCTTTTTTCACTGAGCCTGCTGACGGTCCAACTGGTGCAAGCCGACGAACAGCTCGCATGAGAAATTTGCTGTTTGACTCGCCCCACTTAACAACTCTATGCATACAAACACAATTACAAACAAACATAATATGAGAACCTGTAAAAATTAGGAGTAAAGAACCATGAATTTCTATTATCATTTCAACATCATTAGCGCTCATTTTGAGCGGCTAAAAACACATTTTAATCACCAATACAATAAACAACTATGGAAACCAAAGCAAATAAATTAATGAATGGCTACAAACTCCTTTAAAAGAATCTTCTTTTGCTCTTGAACTCAGCTACGTGTTTATGCAGCATACTTTCCTCTAATCTACAGCTTTCAGAAGAATCTTCTTTTGCTCTTGAACTCAGCTACGTGTTTATGCAGGCAGCATACTTTCCTCTAATCTACAGCTTTCAGAAATTTCTGATTGCATCTACTTTATGGGATGGATTCTTTCTGTGAAACAAAATGCCAAGCGAATTTCATACGGAGTCCTGGTATACATTTTCAAAATCAGATTATACTTGACACATATAATAGACAATAATGTGGAATTCCTATGACACTTAATAAATTGTTACAACCTTCTTCAGCTAAAAGCCTCGTGTAAATCCCAAACACAGGTGATTCAAAAAGGCTTCAAAATAAAATCATTTTAACCGCTATCATGATATGTCGAATGAATGAAAACTTCCATGCATAGACACAAAAATGTATTCAGGATGAAGACAGTATATTGAAAAAAGCTATATAGCTTATAAATAGTATGATTTGAGTGTCTTAATTTCAATTTCAGCAGTAGCGGATGGGCACGAGTTTCCGAAAACCGAATTGGATGGTTTAAAAAACTGGGCAAGTCAGGTTGGGTTGGTTTCATGGGTTTAATGCCAGCCATAGTTCAGGAGTACAGAGCGATCCTAGGAATGTTGGGAGCTTTCATAATCGGATAGATGATTTTCTCACGAATGGCTTCTGGCAAACTAGCAGTTGCTGGTCTACCACAAGCACACAATCTTACAAATAAAACTCAAAAGCTGAAACTAGAAATATGCACCTGTGAGGATCTAAATGAACTCGACAGGTAGCAGCGAAACTTTCTATATACTGATAAATAAACAAACATAACAGTTCAATGAAGAATTACCTCAGGCCTTAGGATACGATCCATCTCAAAAAGTAAATTGATCAACGCTGCATCCCTTTGAAGCAATATGTGAGAGGAGTCCCTTGGCATGAAGTATGTCATATGTTCAAGGGTATGTAGGAAAAGGTTTACACCTGTGCTCAATTGTTCGAACAACAGGATCAGCACTCCATGAAATTCTAATAGAGTTTATGCCAGTACTTTCACACTCATGGACAAAAATTCAGAGGAAAAAGGGCGATACTCAAATCTGAGGATTATGAAATTCTGGGGGAAGGGTAAGGAAAACAATACTTTCATACCAAATGAATATAATAATAATTCACTATTTTCAACTGACATGAGGCATCTCATTTCAAAATGCCAAACTCAAGTTCAGGCTCCAGTTAAATTTTCTTAATATTTAATACTTTTTTTGGAATAATATGTTTGGTTGTAGGAAGTGGAGTTCGTGAAGTTTATTTAAGCCGGACAAAACATATACAATGTCAAAAGGAATCCATTGTAGCATGGCATAATATTCCCTAATAGCAATCATTTATTAAATTAATAGGTTTGTTCTTTAACACAAATTGAACAAATGAAGATGTTAAACAATTCGAGTTTTTCATGTAAGATTTGCATGGATATTATTTCAACCCTTGAGCAGATTGTTCTATTAAATGGAACATAACGTCAAAATAAGTCTGCAGTAGTGCCTAAATACATAACTAAAAGGTCACCTATGATTAACATATACCAGTCATGCAAAACACCAAGGAAACCTCTATCAAGGATGATAGGCAGCGTATTACATGCACCAAGGGTCACAACATTCATACCCACAATAATTTTCTTGCTTCAACAAATGCAGCATTTAAACCTCCATACTGGGCATTCATGTCCATCACGTTGCGAATCATATCATACGGAGGTAAGGGATCTTCATCATCAGGTCTCTTTGGATGGTCAGAGAAAATCAAGGGGAAAGCAATGGCCAATAATTTCTTAAAGCAGACCGCCAAAACTCAAGTCTTCAAAGAAATCTTCAGGATCAACTCCTGCATCCGAGTTGCTCGTAATATACTAATAATATCTAAAATGGCAGGTTCTACCATGTTCCATAGATTGAAAATGAAGACAGAACAATGTAAGTAGCAACAGTTTCATGGTTTTAAAGAATATCACCTACCATGAACTTCAAGCTCAACAGAGCTGAGAGAACCAGAGGGCCTGCTCTGAATTGGAATCCATCGCTTGCTGGTTGTTCCACTTACACAATGCACTAGTGGTAGGTAATATGATTGGACATCCTCTTTTTGGCAAAGAGGCACAGTGTTCTGCTTGCTAAAATTAAGAACCAAAAGCATAGTGAGGGATTCAGGGAGTAATTGATGAAGTATGATGATAAAAGATAGGAGGGTGAAAAAGAAAAAGGAAGAGGAAGGTGCAACGAAGGGGAAAAAAGAGGCAGGGTGAGGAGGAAAGAGAGATCAAGCATAGCCACTAGTCTCAGCTAGATATATGGCACTGAGCATCTGCAGTTTTCGGCCAGATGAAAGTATCTTCTTGCTGAGCCAAAAATTTCCAACATATTTTTTGGGCGAACTCTTCAAATGGAGTTGACATGCTTCGAGCCCATGGAGCTTCTTTCCTTATGGCTTCGAGGAGAGGTTAAAACAAAATAACCTCCTGGCTTGAGTACTCGGTCAATCTCAATAAGAAGTATCCCATCTGATGGATGAAATCATTATTAATACAATATAAGTACAGGTCCAAAATTGAGTTTTCCTAGGTCTGTAAAGAGTGGACATTTTCCTAGAGTGGGCACCAGTGATGAATACATCAGAACTACATGCGACACGCCTCAAACATATGTCCTATGTCTCATATAAAATCCCAACATGTTAGTGAGATGGAAAACCCCATCATGTTAGAGAGAAATTATACAGACTTCATTAAGAAAAAATTGACTACAAAATTAAGCCGACCAATATGGAAACTATTTATAGTTCATTCTGGAAGTTATGAAGATAGTGGCAAATTTCAGTTTGTATAGTCACCATTTGCCAAAGAATGTAAGGTTAAAATGTAGGTGAAAGTTGAGGGACCTATAGAATGTAGAATGTGTGGATAAAAATAAAGTTTGACAAACTTTTAAGCAATCATAAGATTTCCCAAACATGCACAAAATTAAATATGATACTGTTAAAACCTGCTATTCTATTGTATTGGTGAAGAAAACAAAAATGGAGGAAATAAGAAAATAGTGTGAAACGTGTGAAGTAACCAGAAAAGAAATTCTCTGTAACAGAAATGATATTGAAACTGATAATGAAAATGACGACGACCATTCTAACCTTTCTTGCATTCTTTATTACAGATTAAAATAGACCCATATTACTCAAGCAGGCCAAATATTCAGAAGATGTCTTCCCCTTTCAATTTAAATTTCTGTTATAACAGTTGGGCATCTTCTTCCTTCTCCAGGTTTGTTCCTCTCTTATGTCTTATCCCTTCTTTGTGACAAGAAAGAAAGCGCCAATCAATATTATAACCCATTAGATATGAAATTCTAACTGGCAACCTTGTGGAGGAATTGCTCAACTATATACTAAGAGAAAACAAAATTAATTTCAAAGAACTTAGTTTCTTCTCACACTACGTAACATTATTTAAAAATCTTATCTGATTCCTTGTGATGAAAATTATTGAGTTGTATTCAACTCAATATCCTTGTGTATAGCTATTTTAGGCAACTAGACAACTACTATCATTTATCAACTCAAATAATACGTCACTTTTAACCACAATCAATCACCAGAGGACTTCCTAAAAGATAAAGAAAAATTAACGAAGAATTTGGCTCTAAAACAATTATCAAAAGGAATTCAATCATCCCCCTTCCCCAATGAATGTAAAGATCAAGTAAGGTTATTGTGCACGTGTACTGTTAAGAGGAGCTTGAGTGTCCACATGCATGTGAGTCAGGCTTATAAGGTTCAAATTATTCCCATATTGATACAATACCCAAAAGGAAGTGGGAAGCCAGTCCTTTAAATAAATGATGATTTAAATGGGAATGCAAAAAAAAAGTACTAGAACACAATGACAAGAATACCTTTATCATCCCAGATAATGCCACACTGAGCACAGTGGACCATGTCATATGACAAGGATGGAAATGGGAGTTGTTTCGAGATGAAATTGCTTATGATTGCCGGAAGACCTCTCTCAAGGGCTACCTGAACTTGGCTACCTGTTGACTCATATGATGCCATACAAACAGGCATCGACTCAAGAGAGAAATGGGCACCAAAGCCACCAAGGCCACAGCCAATACCTAGAACAGTCCACACCTGTAGTTCAGCAGCAGAAAATTTTTCAATACAGTAAATAGTTCTGTCATACATAATCTTCTAACAAAAAAGTACGCAAAAAAATATAAAAGTCGTTTCAACTGCAAAAATATATAAAGACGATCAGAGAACTTTCTATATTATATTGAACAAGAGACACTTTCTATACAGAGTCAAAAACCAGTGAAGTGCGCCAAAACTAAAGAAATAAATTTTCATTGTTCTTAAAGGCTGTATGAGGCTCAAGTTTTGATACCCGCCTCATGTGCGCCTTTCATTAAACACCTCTAAGCTTATGCTTGAAGTGCCATTTTCGAGGCTTACGACTAGAATTACTGAGGCCTACACCTTAGGGTGGCTAAGGTTTGTGCTCGTGCATCTTGCCTTTTCTAGGCTGTTTAAAATTGCCCTCATTTTTTGAGTTGCTCTTTTATAGCCTAGAACGTTTTAAGTTTCTCTCTTTTTTTTTTTTTTGGTTTTCTTTTCTCTACCTTCATACAGATAAGTGGAAGATGAAATCACCATTGCAAATAAAAGATGATTGCAAAGAACAGAAGAAGTCAGAAACTAATAGTGACAAGGAGGATAATATGAGAATCAAATATGTTGGTGATTCACTTAAAGATCTAATCAGCAGTAGAATTATTTTAGGTTGTTACTTCTGCTACATTATAATTTGTCCCGCGATTACTAATTTGAATTTTTATATTTGCTTTCAAGTTAAACTCCACATTTTGTTAATTTGTTTTATTCTGGATTATCAATATGGTTTATTATGCGCATATATATATATATATGGGCTAACGAGCACGGTACTCATCTTATGCAAAGTACCTATGACATGTCATATTAATTTATTGGTAGATAAACTTATGGTAGGTCTTAGTGGTGTAAAATCAAGCAGGCTCAGCCCGGTAAAAATGACCAGTGAATTGGCCCGTAATTTAAATGGGCCGGTTCACATGCCACTAAATACCAACTCTGGTTTGTGCCAATTAAAATGATAGGGCCCGACGATTCACTTTTGAGCCCGTTAATAATAAAATAAATTATTTTTTTATAGAGATATTTCCTTCTTCAACTATTACCGTTGATAAAAAAAAAAAAAAAAAACATTTTTTTAAAGAGATTTCCTTCTTCAACTATCACCATTAATATTAAAAAAAAAAAATCAATTATTTTCATAAAGAGATCTCCTTAAACTTTAAGAAGGCAGATTTGCCTTCTTTCATGCTTTCACAGCCTGAGGCTCTGACAGCAAAAGGCCTGTAATAGCCTAGGCTGTCACAAGAAATCCGAAATTCAAAGAAGACAGATACACCTTTACCTTCTTTTACGATAATTTTAAAGAAGGCATACTTTTACACCTTTGTACTGATTTCTTTTACATCTTTCTTAAAGAAGACATAATTTTCACCTTCTTTGTACTGGTACAGGTGCACATCGACCAGTGAATAAGAACTCTTACATATTTTCCTTCCAGTTTTCCGTATCTTGCTCACCAGCCACAAGGCTCGTCATTCATAGGCATACATAAGCAGACATGATCTCTACATGGGATGCCGCAGGCCCTGTTAAGGGGCATGCTCAACCATCAAGGATTATCTGCAGAACTGAAAATGTCAAACAAGCAGGGACTTAAGTTCATGAGCTAATAAAGAGAAAATGGTAAGAGAAATATAAAATGCAGATTACACATTTGATAAGAAAAATATGAGATATGCAAAAAATTCAATGCACAATTTCTACAGCAAGTATGAAATGTGAAGTGAAGTAAAAACTTCTCATTTGAAGAACTACGATCTTCGTCACGAGATTGCATCCTTATATATCATCTAATATGTAATTCAATGATTGATCAAGATATGTCAACTTTAATATTAATATCATTTATTAAAAAAGAAAACGTGAGTGATCTAATAATTATCAACATTAATATTTTCAAGTTGAAATGAAATTCCTCGTTGTCTAACATACATCTTTTAAATCAGCCTACACATAAACACAAGAAAGATTGCTCACATAGAATATATTTGAGTCAAGATTTCTGTAAACAGTGTCAGACAATGAACTATAGCAATGCTAAATTTCTTACAGAAGAAGAAAAACGAAAATCCCAATTCACTCTCAGCACCTGAATAAGAAACCTTCTAATATTCGATAGAAATATTAATGCAATAACATAGAGAGAGAGATAGAAAGAGAATTGAGAATTACAATATTAAAACTTGCAAAAGGAGAGAAAAGAACAGAAATAAAGACTATACCTCCAAAAGCGGATCCCAGCCATAACATAATGAGCTGGAAGCTTCTACCACTTAAAACTAGAAAAAAAAATGATGAACTGTAGACACTCGGGATCAGAAAACTGAAAACGATCAATGCCCAATGACACCTCTCTCTCTCTCTCGTATTGCAGTACTTCTTCATGAGTATTAGAGATCGAACATGATCAACAGGTAAACCTGACCACTGTGCCTTGATATAGAGCTATTTTCAACTTCCCCTCTTTAACCACATTTGATAAAGATCATATGCTTTGTCAAGATCTCTCATCTTGAAGTACTTCTTCATGAGTATTAAAAATGGAACATGATCAATGGGTAAACCTGACTCCCATATCTTGATAAAGAGCTCTTCTGCCTCCTTCACTTTACCTCTCAGACAATGACACTTGAGCAATTCAGTGTAAGTTACTATATCTGGATCATACCCTCTTCTCAGCATTTCATTATGCAGCCGGAGTGCAGAATTAATATGACCAAGATTACAAGCAGCACGCATGAACAGATTGTAAGTAACTAAATCAGGAAAAGGACCATTTAAGAGCATCTCCTTCTTCAGATAATGAGCAACATCAATATTTCCATTTCTTATTACTATGTGAATCATGATATTATATGTATATATATTGGGCAGAACACCAAATGCAACCATTTGGTCTCTCACAAAGAAAGCTTTTTGTATATCTCCATGCCTCCCATAGCTATCAATTATGACATTCCAAATGAGTGGTTCAGGTATAATTGAATATTCTAACATGCAGTGAAGGTAACCATTAGCTTTATCTACATCTCCACTAATACACAAACCTTGAATTAATAATTTGTATGTGATGTGATCAGGGGTCACACCCATTCTCGACATCACGTTAAAGACGTAGCAAGCTTCATTTGTCTTTCCTTCTTTGCAAAGCATTCCAATAAGGATATTGTATGTAAACACATCTGGCAGGCAACCACATTTAAACATTTCACTTATGTACTTATACACAAGGCTCATGTGTCCATTCAAACAAAATCCATGTATGACGACATTATATGCAACGACATCCATCTTTGTGCCCCTTTGGAATATCTCCTCCAAACAAGTGAGGGCTTCAACCATATTTCCAGTTTTGAAGTAACCATCCATTAGGATAGTCGAGGTTATCATATTTGAGGTTTTTCCATCATGATCATCAACCAATATTTTCTCAAGAAGCTTTCTGGCATCCTCCAACAAACCATTCTTGCAAAGTCCATCAACGAGAATATTACATGAAACTATGTTCGGTGTAATCCCATGACTAGCCATGGTAGAAAAAAGATCCAGAGCTTTATCCACATTATTCCTAATGCAATAACCCTTCATTAACGTGTTGTAGGTAGCACAAGTGGGAAAAGGACCTCGGTCTAACATCTCAGTAACAAGCCACTCTGCCCTTCCCAGATCACCGCTTTTGCAAAGTGCATTCATAAGGTAATTGTGCGTGAGAATATCAGGAATTGCACATTTCTGAACCATCGTATTCCAAAGATGGAAAGCTGCACCTACTTTACCTTGGAAACACAAAGCTCTTATCACAGTTATATCTTTAAAATAATTTGTTTCAGGTATGGTGCCACTATGGCCCCAAGATATGCTTTCCCTGCAGAATTCCGGAAATCATTTTAAAATCATGCGTATTAACAACTAAATATAACAATCTTACTCATAAAATTTGTCACCGACATTAAGTTTCGTATGATCCTCTATTACAATGCCCCATATACTATCAGAAGCCCCCTATCCTCTGACTAATTCCCTCACAGGGAAAAGACCAAATTATTTCATTAGTAAAAAGAAACAAAAGGAAAAAATCTGTATATAGATAAATGAATTAAAAGTGAGCTAAATGAATTAAAAAACATTGTTAATCTTCAGTTTCGTACTCACAAACTAAGATGGATAGTTGAAGGATGAAGGTGGTCTGGATTGAAGCGATTGAGTCAATTATTCAAGGGAAAAGCTAGAGCTGCAGAAAATGAGTGTTACTAACACATGTCCACACAGATATAATCTCGATGAAGGTAGGCTATAAGATGTTGCACCCACCCCTTCTTCACTCCCTGAGAAGGACCTGGGTTGTCTGAGAACAATAAAATATGTTACTCAACACCTTTTTAAGTCATGTCATTATCTTCTCACCAGTAGTGTTTCCTTTCCGATCATGTTTCATACATGTTTCACAATGACAATACAAAAAGTTGAAAGTCTCTACAATATAAAGAATTATTGAAGTTGAAAGCTGACCACTCCCACCCCTCCTTTGATTTTGCCATTGGTATAAGAAATAAGTTTCTGCATTCTTAGAAATTACCTTGAGCACTTAAAACACATATTTAAAATCTGAAAACAAAAAATCCATTAGATTGTAAATGCTAAAACTACACCTAATCAAACATTCAATAATCCCGATTCACAAGCAATGCAATTTTGTATTATGCAGTCTTATTTTCACCAGAAACAAATATTTCTCTAACAAATATCAGGAAAAACTGGAGAAGAACATGCTGACAAAATAATATGAAACAACAACAAATAAAATAAATCAGTAAGATAGCAAGCAATTAATTACCAAACCAACCTCATGTCTTTTAAACGATTCAAACTGCACTTTAACATTGCATCCAATGCATTAAAAACTGCGCCGCCAGACTCCCCTTTCCCATCCGAGAATTCCTTCTTTTCTGACGACCACTCTTTTGCCCTTAGCTCATTTTGGTCGGCATTTACACTCCTATTTCCACACACTCAATAAACTGACTAAAAAGAAATTCCAATTTTTTTGAATAAAATAAAAAGATAATTACTTACATTGGGTTAATTAAGTTGAGGTTCGATTTCGAGCAGAAAAAATCGGTAAAAATATGCGAAATCTGATCTTTTAACAATTCGAGGGTTTGGAAGCTACCGTTTGATATTCGGAGAAGAAAATGGGATCCTTCTGTAGCTATTAAGAGCTGAGATTTCAAATATTGCCAATAACAGAATCACAAATCAACCTTAACAGTAAAAAAACTAAACATAATAGGAAAGTAGTTAGAAGACTTACAGGTTGCATTTCTCCTCAAGAAATGTTGGGTAAAACGATGCCGTCTGTAATGCCCTTGAAAGAGATAGCGTGTTGCGGCGGCGGTGGTGGCGAAGAAGAGGGAGAAAGAGGGGTGGGGTGGCTGTTTGGGGGTATTGATGAATGTGGGCTCGGAATCAGAAATATGGGACTAATTCGAGGCAACAAAACTGAATTTGGGCCTTCACCGGATCAAGAGGGATTTCGGTCTTTCTTTTCAAAGCAAAAATGTAGGGGCACTTACACGAAATACTCTCATTTTTGGGGTCATTTTGAAAAATTATGATAAACGTGGATTAAAAGAGCAAATACTCTAATTTCAATCAATATACACCATAAATATTACTGTGCTAAGCTGAATCAAAAAGTCGATCTAGCAGCTCCAAAATTCCAACTCTTCCAAGCACGAAATCAAGGAAAATCGAAATTATAAGAGAAAATCCTGTACAAATCAAATCCAAACAAGATTAAAGGCTGCTTCAGATTTGGTAAAGAAAATGTAGTTGAAGAGTAGCATGCTATCTATGACCTGAACCTATGTTACAATTGATTAAAAACAGTGTTCTTATGGTTTCATTGAGCCCGACATCTTCTCCATTATTTCTTTTCACTTATCCCTAATTTCCTAAAAACCTAAATTCCCACTTCACAAATCAAAATTATAACGCATTAGTCATAACTCATAGGAATTACAA
>CAIGRE010199069.1:0-13158 GCA_903798275.1 Fraxinus angustifolia subsp. syriaca
TGCACGGGCAATAGACTAGTATGTTAAAAGGTCTTTAGGTCCTAACCCTTTTTTCAACTTGTAGATCCGTTTACAACGAACTACCTTTTGATTCTTTGATTTTTCAACCAAACTCCAAGTCTCATTTTTTATTAAAGACTGGATCTCCACTCTCATAGCTTTTTTCCAATTTTCAAAATTTTTACAGATAACCGCTTCTTCAAATGAAGCTGATTCAACTAATTCCAAAGCTTCACCTGAAACTAGGCTAATTCCATCAAATTTGAATAGATGTATTCTATATTGGGCTTCGCTTATCTTTTCTTCCCATCCCTCACTAATGGGTAGTCATTAGTGCCTGCAGATGTTTCTTGATTAGGGACAACAATTTCAAAAATTTAAAGTTCTGGTTGTTCTATCACTGCTTCTTGATCAGATTCTTCTTGAGGTTGGATTTTACTATCCTCTAGATGATCATCTAATCTCTTCACATCAAACTCCATCATCTTTCCAATAGAAGATCCTTTGTCCTCAGTATGTTTGTTCTGACTATCTATATTTTTAAGGCAATGCATATCAAGCTCATTGAACTTCACATCTCTACAGTTAATGATCTTGATGCTCTTCACACCTAAAACCCACAATATATTATCATTTCACTCTTTTCGGATAACCAACATGACACACTTAGTAGCCCTAGGATCCAATTTTCCCTCAACCTGATGTGCATAAGCTGTACAACAAAACATTCTAATGTTTGACAATCTGGGCTTTTTTCAGACCACAACTCTTGGGGAATCTTGAAGTTAACATAACTAGAATGTGACATATTTATCAAATAGGCAACAGTACACACAGCTTTACCCTAGAAACCTTTAGACAAACTTGAACTAATCATCATGCATCTAACTTTATCCATTAAAGTCCGATTAATCCTTTTTGTCATCCCCATTTTGTTGGGAGGGAGGTATGTTTCACAGTCACCTGCCTCATTATACCATTTCCCTTATAGAGATTATCAAATTCAAAATTGCAAAACTCTAAATCATTGTCTATCCTAAGAGTTTTCACACCATATCCCATTTGATTTTCAACCAAGGCAAGCTAGGATTTAAACTTACTAAAAGTTTCAGATTTGGATTTAAGGAGATATACCCAAACTTTTCTCGAGGGATCATCAATAATGGACATAAAAAATATGTTTCCTCCATGTATGGGATTTTTTCTGGACTCCACAAATCTACATGAATGTAGTCCAACGGTCTCTTAGGCAACACTAATTTTTTTATCTCCAAGGCAATGGACAAGTGCTTCACCTTCTTTAAAATTCTCAAAGGAGGAAAGAGGTTCCCATGGACAACGGAGTGTGACAATGCATTTTAGGCACTAAAAATTCATCTCGAACAACCCCCATCCTATCTAAACCAAAGGCGGCGAGCCATTGCTATTCTATCTAGTGGTATCCGACGATGCTGTCAGTTCGGTTCTTATAAGGGAAGATAATACACACCAGCTGGTTGTTTGTTATATAAGCAATGCCCTATACCGGTAGAGATGCATTACCCGAACATGGAAAAGCCATTCATTTTCTTGATCACTACATCTCAAAAGTTAAGGCCATACTTCCAAGCTTATAGCATTAATGTGCTTACAAACTTCCCACTTAAGCAAGTCATTCAGAAGCCATAAACCTCGAGAAGGATGTTAAAATGGGTAGTTGAGCTCAGTGAGTCCGATATAATGTACAAATCAAGGACCTCGATTAAGGGTTAAGCTCTTGTAGACTTTGTTGATGAGTTTGCTAAAGTTTTTGAAATAGAATTGAATATGGAACCAAAACAACCTCCTACATGGAGTCTCTTTGTTGATGGATCGTTGGGGAAAACTAGTTTAGGGGTCGGAGCAGTATTGGAAAACCCCAAATGTCATAGGCTTAGTTGCGCTGCGAGCTTCAAATCCAAGGTATCAAACAATGTGGAAAAATATGAGGCACTCTTAGCTGGCATCCATTTAGCAAATGAAATGCAAGTAAGGAGGTTGATAATCAATAGTAACTCGCAATTGGTGGTAAGCTAAATAAGTGGTAACTTTTCGGCTAGAGACAGAAGTATGGCATCGTATCTCAAATTGGCCATGAACTTCCTCCCCAACTTTGAAAGGTTTGAATTAACATAAATTCTCCATCTTGAGAACACCCATGCTGATGCTCTAGCAAAATTGGCTTGCAGTAAGGATTCAAGACTCCACAAAGTGGTTCCCATTGAGCACCTGGTCGAACCCTCAATCGTGGGAGAAGAAGAAGTGATGTGGATCGAGGGTACATTGGCTTGGATGCAACCCATCATCACATTCATCAGAGAACAGACCTTGCCTAGTGACAAAGCTGAAGCTCACCGGCTTATGGTTTGCTTTATAAACTGGGGAAGCAACGAACTATATCCTAAGGGAAATCTATGAAAGAGTCTATGACAATCATTCAGGAGGACCAGCACTGACATACAAGGTGTTTAGACAGTGGTACTACTAACCCATCCTAAAAAAGAACTCGATACAGTTTGTACGCAAGTGTGACAAGTGCCAACGTTTTTCTAAAGTGCAAAGACAATAGTCATAAGAGTTCACGGTAATATTGAGCCCATGTCTATTTTCCAAGTAGGGAGTTAATTTCATAGGACCACTATCGAGAGGGATGGGGAATTCCTATTTCACTATAGTTGCGATCGAATATTTTGCAAAATGGGTTGAAATAGAACCCTTAGCTAAGATAACTGAGGTGAACACTTCCAATTTCCTTTGGAAGAATATCATATGTAGGTTCACTATTCTCTATTTTATCGTATCAAATAATGGTAAACAGTTCGACAATAGGAGAGCTAGGGATCTGTGCAATGAGCATGGAATTAAGAAACATTTATCAAAACCTTACCATCCCCAAGCTAATTGACAGGTTGAAGTGATCAACAAAACCATTAAACATACCTTCAAAAGGAAGCTGGATATTCTAAAGGGGCTTGGATTGATGAACTCTATCAAGTTCTCTGGGCATTGCACACCACTAGTAGAATTGCAACTGAATAAACTCCATTTTCAATGACTTAGGGAGCCGAGGCCTTAAGCCCAGTAAAATTTGGAGTGCCTTCACCTCGTCACATCTACTTTGATGAAAAGGACCTTTCACATGGGATATTTAGTATTCCGAAAATTTTTATTATCCTTGAAAGAGTAGGGACCAAGAACATTAGGGCCCAGTTGAGAAAGCCTGTATCGCATTATGAGGGAGTTGCGACTTGACACCTTTAAGATTGAAAGCTTGGAAGGAAAGTTGATGACTTACCCTTGGAACATTGAGCATCTGAGAAAATATTATCAGTAGGGAAACTTTCAAAGCGGTGTGACTTTAACCATGTAATTAGTTTTGTTAATGAAATGAATCAGCAGTCACTTCTCTATTTTTCCCCTAAGGACATCTACTTCGTTAAAAGAGGCGCATGAGGCCACCACTGATTTACCTTTTGAAAGTGATGCTCTCTATGTATGCATCGATGTGTAGAATGTCCTTGGAGAGGTGCATGATGCCCCCATTAAGGCTATCTCTGTCAAGAATGTCCACTTCATTAGGAGAGACACGTGACGCCCCCACTGGGGTCGCCTCATCTACCCTTCGAAGGTCATGCTCTCCACGAATACACCATCCACTGTGGAGAATTCCCATAGAGAGGCACGTGATGCCTCCTACACGGTCATCTCTATTAAGGATGTCCACTTTATTAGAAGATGTGTGTGACGCCCCCATTTGGGTCACCTCATTGGCTCTTTGAAAGTGATACTCTCCTCAGATGTACCATGCATCGTGGAAAACGCCTTTGGAGAGGTAAGTGATTCCTTCTACAAGGCCATCTCTGTCGAGTATGACCACTTCATAAGGAAAGTTACCTCATTTACCCTTCAAAAGTGATACACTCTACGGATGCACCATCCACCATGGAGAACACCCTTGGAGAAATGTGTGATACCTCCTATGATGCCACCTCTGTCAGGGATCTCACTTCGTTAGGAGAGATGTGTGACGACCCCATTGGGGTCGCCTCATTAGCCATTCGAAAGTGATGTTTTCTTGATTGTACCATCTACCGTGGAGAACGCCCTTGAAGAGGTGTATGTTGACCTCTGTCAAGGATGTCTATTTGTTTAAGCGAGGTGTTTACACTTCATTCGTTTAAGTGAGGTGTTTACACTTTATTTGTTTAAGCGCAGTGCTTACACTCCATTCGTTTGAGCGAGGTGTTTACACATTTCATTCCTTTAGGTGAGGTGTTTACACTTTATTCGTTTAAACGAGGTGTTTACACTTTATTCATTTAAGTGCGATGTTTATACTCCATTCGTTTGAGTGAGGTGTTTACATATTTCATTCTTTTAGATAAGGTGTTTACACATCTAAGCAAAGTAATTACACGTCCTAGTTAAGAAAAAGACATGACTTCATTAAAATTTGTCAAGGCCGAAGCTATTAAATTGAAAAAGAAAAAATGATCAAGGATCTACAACTACAATAAGCCTACCCCACCTTCTCTTGAGGCGCTTCCTCTTTAGTTTCAATGCAGGACAGCCTCCAATAGGCCCGCCGAATTCATCCTCATAGAAGCCAATGTCTAGCTAGGACGTACCTTCTTTAGGCGAGCTAACATCTGCTGGGTATTTCATGAAGCCCAACAGTTGGCAAAGTCCTTATTCTCCATCGTTTGATCAAAGTTGTTGGTGTAGTTTTGCACAGACACCTTACCCACTGTCTTCACTTCCACCTTTAGAGATTCTATCTCCTCATTTTGGTCTTCAGTTAACATCTTTAGCTCAGCTCTATCCTACTAGCCCCATCTTATGCCTCAGAGTTGATTCTTTAGTGCTCATTGGATTGATTAATCCACTTAGTAAAGGCTGCCACATGAGAAATAGACTCGTGGAGTTCGTTCTTCACTTAGTTCACTTGTATTTCAGCAGCACCCAATTTTACCTCTGCCATAGTTCTCCTTACTTCAACCTCTTTTTCCTGGCTTTTAGCCTTTTTGACATTCTTTTCCCATTTCTCCGAGGCCTCCAACCTTAGGTTTAATTCATCATTCCTTTGGTGGAGACTTGAACTAAATCCTCCACCACAATACCAATACCCAGTGCGTGGGCCACTCGAGCATTGTTGGCATAAGTAGATCCTCTATCTCATAGGAAGCGATGTGAGTTTATCACTCCTCAGTCCAGAATTTATTGTGAGTCTGGGCGGCATAGGCGGTCTCAAGAGATAGCATCTCCATGATAGCCTTGGAGAGCTCATCTTCTTTACTCCCAAGAAAGTTAGATGATTTGCTGCGATGAGAGGGATTTTGGGATTTCTTTGTCCTTTTTTGGAGCAATTCCACTAGTTAGCCTACAACGTCTAACAAGGTTGTCTTCGTATACCCATTGGCGCTTTGGAAGTATTTTCCTTAACCAGCCTGATAGGGATACAAGGAAGTGAAGGTGGTTTGGCCACTGTCGGAACCAAAGATGACGCCCCAGATTGGTCTACCTTTCTCTTCTGTATTAGGTAAGTGTCCTTTTCCACTTCGTCTTCCTCCGAAGATGGCTACCTTTTACTCTAGAGGTTTAATTTTTTTTCTGCTTCTTGTATGCAGAGGAACTGGTCTTTAACGCCTTTGCCTTAGCCATGCTACGTCGGATTGTGGTAAAATACAGTCTTAATGGTTTCTTTTTCAAGTAGTCGTCTAAGTGCTAGTACGTTAAAGTAGGATATAAAATGGGATTCAAAGTGCGGATGCCTCATCTCGAGATGCCATCAGCCCATCTAGGATGAAATGTGTATTCTTATTGATCAGCTCGTTGTAGCTTTGATCTTTGGGCAACTGCTTATAGATGTGGCTAATCATATCCCATTGCTCAGTAGAGATCTCACACCTCGATAACGAGCCTGCAAGTAGAGAAAATATTAAGCGATAAGAACTCATTTTAGAGTTCAAACCATGAGGTAGAAGAACTTACTAACAAAAGAATAAGTAGTTGGAATTGTAAGAGAAGCCATAAGGTCATCCTCCATGGTGTCCTACCTCACAGATATCCAAAACCATGATCTCATCTACTTGTTTATCGAGGATGGAGTGTCTATCATGAAGGAGGAATGAGATCCCAAGAAGTTAAGTAGTGCCACCCTTACTTTTATCACATCTAGCTATGCTATTAGAAAAGTACAAATAGTGGAAAATGCAGAAAGGCATATTGATGCCCATGCTGGCTTGAAGATACAACTCCACGACCCAACCTAAAGAAGGAGAAGGGGAGCCTAAGACCCCTATTTCAATAAATTTTCACTAATGGCCATATAACCTAGCTTCGAGTAACCTACTCTTTCATTAGGGTTGGGAATAATGGGATCTATACTATCAGGAATCCTAAAAACCTCTCTATACCTAACTAATTTCTCCAAAGTGACGTTGGAAGGATAGTCAGAAGCCCCTCACTTAATTAAGGTATCTAGAAGAGGGATGGCCAATTTCCATATATTTTCTCTCGATCTGATAGCCCTACCTATCTAGTTTGAGGATATAACAATTGGTTTCCTCAAGTTCGAACTCCCCATGATGGGTCTCTCTCTTCTTACTCACGAACTTAAGTTTAGAAACTTTAGATGCTATTCATTGTCAATTTTGAAATAAAATGTAAACGAAGAAGAATTACCTAAAGGTTAGGTTTTAAGTGAAATGGAGGTTACCATGAGTTATCAAAGAATCCTAGAGTTGCAAAGTGTTGATCACTGGAAAGAAGAGTTGTAAATAAGATATTTTACGAAGAAATGGAAGTCTAAAGCAAATGAGGAGTTTGGCCTTATATAGTTGATGTCAACAAGCCTCAACCATTAGATAATTGTTGATCCCATCCTCACCGTCTATATTTTTAGCACATTAGCACCCCTGAATTCAAACGTCACTTGACGAACGGCTCTGATGAAGCTATCTATCTTACGCGTACGCACAAATGCATAGCATCGAGCTTATGCATGCGTTGATAGTATTACCATTTATTACCTGGGAAGCGTGTCTTTGAAGCAAACGACGCCTACCAAAATTCCCTTGGGGAAGTGAAAACATTTTCAAATTATTAACACTCAGTGTTTTGTCATCTTGCTAAAACTTTGCCTTTGCTACAACTTTCTTTGAAAGTTGCACTCGTTCTCTTGCTAGGACTTCGTCTCTACTACAAATTTCTTTGAAAGTTGCAATCACTCATGGTTTGGTCCTCCTACTAGGACTTCACCTCTGCTAGAAATTTATTTAAAAGTTGCAATCACTCATGGCTTTGTCTTCCTAATAGGGCTTCATTTCTCTACAACTTTCTTTAAAAGTTGCAATCACACAAGGCTTCGTCCTTTTGCTAGGACTTCGCTTCTGCTACAACTTTCTTTAAAAGTTGAAATTACTCAGGGTTTCGTCCTTCTACTAGGACTTTGTCTCAGCCTCCTCAAAAGTTGCAATCGCTGAAGATGTCTTTTAGTTAGGAAACTACCACCAATGCCTATACCCCACAAAACTAATACTCCTTTTAAATGGTTACATCAACAAAGTCCATGCATTATATGAATATCCATACATGGACTTGAGGGTCTATTGTTACGGGTTTCTACGTCATCTCCCAACCATCCACCACATACTGGATGTCGCGAATAGATAACTAAATCCATACACCACGTGGCAGATGAACTGGAGGAATTGGATTCATCCACCACTTAGCAAATAAATTGAATTCATCTGTCTCATGACGGATGCTAAGGCCTGCACTCTACATCACTTTATTACAACTTAAATTGATTGATCAATATTTCTCACCGAAACTACGTTCGAAGTGATGGAACCTAGAATGCGATTACCAATCCCGTCGCAACCACTCAACTTCAACTTTGTGTAGTATGAGATTTTTTATGAAAGATCTCAATAATCAAATATTTAAGACTGATTGATGGAACATATGGTAGACTTCAAAACATCAAGTCACAAACTACTATGTCGGTGGGCATTAACTAAACTGCCCACCTATGGATTGATGGATTAACACCTAAGGACGGTCTACCCTAGATTCAAAGCCACGTGCTCTACATCCAACGATTCTTCTCTTATCTCCTCTCATTATAAATACTCATACCTACACTATAAAATGGGTGGATCTGGGAAGAGAAAGAAGAGATATGATCTTTGCATTATATACACATACACATTTTACTTTAAGAACCAAGTTTTGATGATCACCACCGAACATTTTAAATCCGATTTATCAACTCACTAACTTGACAATCAGAGTGCTTATGGCCACTTTCACCCCCACCAAAAAGGGCCATGAGTAATTTACGATGTGTTACTACGTAAATGAAGGAGCTTACTTGAAAGTCGTATCCTATTGGCCACGTTTTTTGGTCAAATATACATATAAATTCATGCTTACATAGCCGAATGGTTAGCGTATTTATATATATTGCCTTTCTCCTAAATGGATGTCATAACTTTCTCTTTTCTGCTTAAGTAATTGTCTTCGTAGCTAAATTATAGTTTTAATTAATTGATAGTTGTTGGAAAATAAACCGAATTATGATCATTGAAGTTTTCAAGAATCATTTACAGAATTTTTATTTAGTCAATTGTCTACAATAATGATTGAGTATTTGAAGGAGTCTTCTTGAATATATAATAGCCACATATATTTGATGCATTTTCCTTTGTCCTCTAGTATATATGAATGTGACTCTAATATGCAGTAGCTTTTAAAGGCAATAAGATTAAGCATTTTTTATTATATTTTCCTTCAAACTGATATCAGAATACTAACAAATGGCAAATTCAAATGACCTAGTTTTAATTATTCATTGTCTCACTGGAGAAGATAATGACTATTGGAGTCACAATATCAAAGTTCTGTTGAAATCAATGAAGATTTGGAATATTGTTGATGAAGGTTTTGAAGATCCAAAGACTGAAGGTGGATTGACTCAAGCACAAATAAATGCTTTGAATGAAAAGAGGAAAAAAGACAGTAGAGCTCATTTTTCATATTTACCAGACGATTGAAGGATCAGTGTTTGAACGAATTGCAAAAAGTTGAAAATTCAAAGCAGACTTGGGAAATTTTGTAGACGGTATACCTTGGAGAAGATAGAGTAAAAAAGGTACGCTTATAGTAATTGATATTAGAATTTGAGAAATTGGAAACGGAAGAAGAAGAAGAAGAAGAAGAAGAAGAAGAAGAAGATTACTTCACAAGGTTTGCCACAATAATAAATCAAATATCATTCAATGGCGAAAGTTTACAAGATCAGAAAGTCATTGAAAAAATTCTTTGAAGTCTACCATCAAGGTTTGATTTCATAGCTGCCACAATTGAGGAATTNCATTAGATGATTTAATGCATCGTTAAAAAATCATGAACTATGAGTAAAGCACATAAATCATTCTCTTCCTGACCAAGTACTTAAGTCCCAAATTTTAGGATGCAGTTCTATTACTTTTAGAGGAAAATGAAGATCTAGAGGTCGAGGGAGAGGCCTGCTAACTTGAAAAGAAACAAAGAAGTCTATTCCCACACAAGTCATCTTGGAGAGCTAGACAACCACTATAATTTATACATTCAGACTTGTACAGACGAATTCTAGTTTTATCTCTTGGAGGTAGCAGATAGTTTATCTAGTTCATTAATGACTTTAGTAGAAAAGTTTGGACCTATTTTCTTAAAGAAAAATCTGATTGCTTTCAAGCTTTCAAAGATTCTAAAGCTGAATTTGAGAAGTTTTCTATTAAGATATCTTAATTGATCATGGGACTGAGTAACTTTCAAAAGATTTTGAAAAATTGTGCAGAGATCTTGGAATAAGACATGAACCGACTGTATGGTATTCTTTACAGTAGAATGGAGTTTGTGAAAAAAAAATCGAATCATTATGGAAATGAGAAAATGCATGCTTAAAAGAAAGCAACTATTATGAGAACTTTAGGCAGAAGCAGTCACTTATGCAGTATATTTGATCAACATGTCACCCTCAAAAAGTTTGAATAACATGACTCTACATGAAGCCTGGTATGGTTCTAAACCAACAATTTAACACTTAAAAATCTTCGACAGTTTTGCTTTTGCCCATATACCGAATGCTATAAGGAATCAATTGGATGATAAAGCTCAAAAATGCATTTTTGTTGGATATAATGAAAGGTCTAAAGGTTATAAAGTATACATCCATTAACAAATAGAATTGTTATAAGCCAGAATGTAAAGTTTGTTGAAAGCGCCACTTTCGAACATAATGAGAGCAACCACTCAATAATTTTTCAAGAAGGTGAACACGTCAAATAAGAACTGTAACAATTCTTCATCTCAAAGTTGTGGATCCCTTTCACTCCAGGTTCTTCTAGAGGAGAAGAATTTGATAAAAAGCCACCAAGTACAAGAATGAAAAGATTACAAGAAATCTATGAGACTACAGATCCTACTCATGAAGAAG
The DNA here is from genome assembly GCA_903798275.1 of Fraxinus angustifolia subsp. syriaca. Lineage (NCBI taxonomy): Eukaryota > Viridiplantae > Streptophyta > Magnoliopsida > Lamiales > Oleaceae > Fraxinus > Fraxinus angustifolia. Next base: position 10,502 of record CAIGRE010199069.1, read on the forward strand.
GTGCTATTTTGTTTGCATTCTTTTGCAAGTAAGGTCCAATTTTATATGATGCAACAATAAAACAAGAAAAATGTAGAAAACCCATGAAGAAAGAAATTGATGCCATTGAAAAGAAAACACGTGGGAGTTCACAAATTTACCACCAAACAAAAAGCCTATAGGAATAAAGTGGGTGCTCAAAACTAAACTCAATCCTAACAATGAGTCAATAAACACAAAGATATGCTTATAACAAATGGATATGTGCAAAGAAAAGGAGAAGACTACAATGAGATATTCGCCCCGATCTCGAGATTTGACACTGTTCGGCTTATAATTTCTCTAGTTGCTCAAAATAAGTAGAAGCTCTTACAAACAGATATTAAATATGCATTTTAAATGGTTTTATCCGAGAAGAGACTTATGTTGAACATTCACCTGTTTTTGTGAATGAAGAAGAAGAACATAAAGTTTAAAAGTTCAAAAAGGCTTTACATAGTTTAAAACAATTACCAAGAGCTTGGTATAGTAGAATCAATGCATTTCTTGAAAAATAAAATGGTTTTAAGAAAAGTTCACATGAGCATACTCTCTATACAAAAAATGGTACTGATGGAGATTTTATTATAGTAAGTCTTTATGTCGATGATCTTGCCTTCACTAGAAATAATCTAGCTATGTTGGATGGATTTAGAACTTTGATGATGAGAGAATTTGATATGACTGATTTGGGAAAGTTACATCATTTTTTGAGCATTGAAGTACACCAATCAGAAAGTGGAATTTTTATTACTCAAAAGTGATATGCTAGAGAAATTCTAAAAAAATTTAAGATGGAATTTGAAAATCATGTCTCAACTCCATGCATTTTGGCCTAGAATCTATGAAAAGAAGGATAAGGAAAGCTTGTTAATACCAATATGTTCACAATCTTAGTAGGAATCTAATGTACCTCACAGCCAACCATCCCCTCGCTCAATCCAATGGGTTCTCTATCTTTATAACATGATATTCGTTGGCTTTTGAAAATAGTAAATATGTTCCTTGCCAAGGCCTAATATCACATTTGCTTTGAGTTCATAAGCAGGTTCATAGAAACACCATATTCATAACATTGGAAAGTTGCTAAAGGAATTTTACGATATGTGAAGGGGACAGTCGATTATGGTATTTTTTAATCAAGCAAATGTTCCAACTACTCTATTAGGATACACTGATGGTGATCTTGCAGGAAGCGTTGATGATAGTAAAAGTACGTCAAGTTATGCCTTTAGTATTGGAAATGGAGTGATTTGTTGGAGTTCCAAGAAACAACCAATTGTTGCTCTTTTAACGATGAAAGTTGAATGTATTGCAGCATCTTTTGCCTATTGCCAAATTGTATGGTCAAGAGACATTTTGGAGAATCTAAACCACAAACTAGATGTTCCTACAACTCTTTTGTGTGACAACAATTCAGCAATTTCTATTACAAAGGAACCCGTTCTACACAAGGATTAAACACATTCGTATGAGGTATCACTTATTGAGAGAGCTTGTTCGTAATGGAATAATTCAAGTAAAATATTGCAAAGTTGAAGAAGATCAAGTAGCTGATGTCTTTACAAAACCAGTTGGAGGTCAAAACTTCACGAGACAACTTGTGAGACTTGGAATGAAAACCAAATTTGGTTTATGGGAGGCAATGTCTACTAGTATTTCAATTATTGATTTGAGTATTTTAAGGAGTTTTCTTGAATATATAATTACCACATTTATTTGATGCATTTTTCCTGTCCTCTAGTATGTATAAATGAGACTCTAAACTACATTAACTTTTAAAGGCAATAAGATTAAGTATTCCTGATTATATTTGCCTTCAATAATAGTACTATATGGTTCAATTCGAAGCTAAAATGATTGGGGGGAAAATAAATTTGGAATTTTAAAATGGAGGAGTTGAATTTTATGGTATATTTCAATTTTTTAATTTATTAATTACATAATTTTGAAATTTGAAATTTACAGTACATAAAAACATTAACCTAATGAACAAAGCTCCACTATTTGTATTTTACTATTAGTCTTCTTTTCAATTTGTTTCTGCATAAACCTGCACGATGTGTGTGTAGACATAAATAAATAAATAAAATAGCAAATAATGGGTTGGGTGCCCAATTAAATTTATTAAACTAAAGTCTACTAAATCTCATAAAATTTTAAAGGCCCATTCACTATTTTTAAAATCCACAATTATTCAATTGTAATCAATTTAATTGAATTAATTGAGTAATTATCAAAATCGGCCATGAATTTCTCCTATAAATAATATCAAAGGTCCTTTGCGACGGAGGGAGGGGGGAAGAACAAGAGAAAATCACGAAGTGCTGAAGAAATTTTCTCCACTCCAAGTCTGACAAACCTGAAGAAGATCAAAATCTTTTTCAAATCAAGCAAATCCTAGAAGATGAAAGTCTTCTTCAAATCAAATCAAGACCAAGTCCAAGTCGTCGAAGTACAAATCCAAGCTCCTACATTTAAGCTTCGAACAAGTGAAGTTCTTGACAAATCAAATTCTCAACAAATCTCGAATCCTAGAATTTAAGCCACTTGGCTCCTCGTCTTCAAACATCCAGATCATTAATTAGAGGATTTTTTGTAATTTTTACAGTTACAAGAAGATTCATATCTATTTGTAT
>CAIGRE010199077.1:0-15621 GCA_903798275.1 Fraxinus angustifolia subsp. syriaca
GAAAAGAATGTACACCTTGTTGGTATGAGTAGTACCTATCAAATCTTTTTAAAATTTCCTGGTCTGGGTATTACAATAATTATCACTCACCACTTCTCAATTGTCACGTAAGATCATTGTCCTTTTGTTTAGGCATTGAGATGAAATGTGCCCCGAACCCAAGCATCTAAAACACTTGATATTCCTATTCTTAGAAGGTTGGGAATCTGACTTTTTTTTGCTAGCTACTTCCTCTTTTTCTCTTGTTAGTTCGATCTTAACTTTGAAACAGTCCCATCATTTCTATTATCATCCCACTTCGATTTCCGAGACGATTAGAACCCGAAAAATACCTAGCTGCTCATTTTCTTTTTAACTTTCTCTCCATCTTCATAGCCACATGTAACATGTCCTCTAACTCCACATAATGTTGTAACTCTACTACATTGACTATATTCCTATTTAAACCATTCAAAAATCTTGTTATTATGGCCTCTCGATCATTCTCAACATTGGCCATAATCATACATACCTACATCTCTTTATATTAATCCTCAACACTCCTTGATCCTTGGCTAAGGCTTTGTAATTTTTGATAAAGGTCTCTATAATAATGACTAGGTACAAAAATCTTTCTCATGATAGCCTTTAATTCACCCAGGCTTCTATATGCGTCTCATGATTTCTCCCACCATTTGTCACCTATTGATCCCACTATATGATTACATAATTAGTAAACTCTATCACAGTTAATTTCACCTTTTCTCCTCAAAATAGTTATGGTAATCAAAAATCAATTTTATCTTTTTCTCCCCCTCCAAATACACTTCTAGATCGTTTCTAACTTAGAATAAAGGAATTTCCATCTTAATGCTACTCAACTTCAATCAATTCAATATCCACTAAAGTCTCTAAGATCTCATCTAGGCCCCCTATCACACCTATCTCTTCTATTCCTCATCCTATCCACTTCGGTCTTCAAGATTTGGTCATCCTCATTCTCACTCTCTACTTTATTCTCATAATCAAGTTTAGCTCTAAGATCACGTCTATCTTGTCTCCTAACATAAGGATCTTCTCTAGGTTACCCCTTTGTAAGTTTGCAATCACTTTATCCTGTCGATCCATTCCATCCTTAATTTTTCCAAACACCACATTCATTTGCTCAAACTATTGTTACATAGCTTTCAACATTAAGGATTGATTGTTCTCCTCCCTTGATATTGATTCTTCCATTTCAGACATCTTAATAACCAGAATTATATGCCTCATGTGTTTGCACTCAAATGTTTCACTCAATATTGGTTTTTTTTCGATGAAGCTAACCACTCGTCTTTTTCCTCTCTATGCTTTCTTTGTCAAGTTCTCTAAGGAACTAGTTGATCTCAATCAAAATTTCAGCCATTTGTAAGGTTCAAACCCGCAAGAACAAAAGAAAAAAGAAGGGTAATGACTCAAGAAGGAAAGAACAAAGGAAATTGAATGAAAGCACAATATATAATTTCAAGAAACCATAGGTACTGAATGACTAGAAAGAATGTATTTCTTGAAAATTTCACCACAAGAATTTCAAAAAAAGTGTTACTTGAAATTGAATAAGCATTATCTTAACTAATTACCTTTTTCTTGAATTTTTTTAGGGTTTTTCCGGCAATTTTCCCTTTTTACACTAAATATACGGAAAAGATCAACAAATGCAATAAACCAAAAAAAGTGATGAAGACTTAATGACAAAGACACAAGAAGGCTTGGAATTAGGAAACAACGAAAAGATAAAGGATAAAAACCTGATTTTAGAGTTAAAACTTTTGATACCAACTGATGCGAACTCGGGTAGTATTAGGAACTCTGGAATCCACAAAAGATTGAAACGAACTCCTAGAAAGTTAAAATCAGAGTTTGAAACTTGACCCAATGATTTATTGAATCAAATAACTAAAGTTATTGATGAACCTTGATCCTGTAATTACAAAAATCACGAACCTTGCTATAAGTGTTGAATGCCACAAGAATATGAATCTTTGATAAGTTCTAATTGAGTTCAATTAAGATCAAGTAGAAGACAAATCTCGCTATATTAATTCTTTCAAAGTAATTGTTAATTTACAATGAAAGAATGTGACCATACATATAGGCAACTCATAAAAATCCTAAGAAAACATAAATACTAATATATAGCATCAAAATAATTGAGTTTGATTAAAAATGAAAAATTAAAATTCGGACTCTATCAAAAGCGTTGCAATCGCATGGTTATATTGATCGCGATCGCATGGAAGAAACATTTTTGGTCTTGGATTGAAAATTTTGATTCTCGTGACCGCATTGAATTAAAGTCTTGCAGCCGCATGGCTTCGCTGAAAGCCTTCCTCTTCCTTTACTTGAATCAAATGCACTAAGGTCGATTCCTCTTTTATGTCCAACTTGAAACTTTGTGTATTGTTTGTTGCTTTCAAACTCTCAGCCCACGTAACTTGATAAAGTAATTGCATGGCTTCCTTGATTCTGTTTGCTCTTAATCTTGTAATTGATCCTTCTTCAACTTGCAACAAATCCATACTAGCTTTCGTTCCTTGATTCTCATCACAAATTTATATACCCTTCATATTTTTTTTAAAAACAAAAATAAATATAAAAAAATTTGGCAAAATATTGGTTCCTCGCTATGGCCAAAATTATATACGATAATTAATGAATGATTGAGGATAACAATATGATTAATAAAAGTCAAAAACATAAGAATGACAATTAACAAATATTAAGGACCTCTCGTACAATTAAAATGGTATCGATATACTTGCCCATTCCCATTTCCCATCATGTAGGTTCTCTGCGAACAAAAAGTCTCGTCGTTCGGAGTCTCATCTCGCGCTATATTATCTGCCCCTAAATATCCACCACGAGTCCATTTTCAGCGCTAAATTTTCTCGCTCCATTCTCCTAGATCTTCTCCATTCACAATGGTGATACTCTTTTCCCTGCACTTTTAATCTGTATCATTATCAGTTAACAGTGCGTTTATAAATCTCTGTGAGAAATTGTTTTATTGTTTTTGTTTTTTCACATTTAGTTTTGGTGTTTGATTAACGATCTTTGGAGTTTATGAAGTATAGAGTGGAAATTGGAAACCATTGGTTATTTTTTTAGTTCGTTTTGATAATACGATTTCGTCCTTTTTTTGTTTATGAGATTTTAGATCTGATTTATGTCGATTTTGGTTGTTGCTCTCTGAATTAAGCATTGTTAAAGTTTGTAGAGTCTTATGATTTCTGATTGGTTTACTGCTGATTTTTGGGGTATATTGAGATGATTTCACATAAATGATTGATTCTCATGCTATTTATTTTTTAGGGAAATCATTATTATGTGGGTAAGTAACATTAAGATTATCGGACATACCTGCTTGGTTTGTAAGGTAAATGATCGGATAATGATTTGCAAATTTTGAGGTATTTATTATAATTAATATTTAAAAGATTAATTTTTATGATTATTTATGTGGGATACAAATTTGTTGCGATTTTTGTACAATATGTCTGATCTAAGATGACAAGGAACATTATTGGATTCGTTGATGCAACTGATTTGGGAGATTTCGATTTGCATTATTAGAATTAAATAGCACTATTTCTTCAAATGACAAAACCTCCTCTTTTTTTCTTTTTCTTTTCTTTTCCGGGATATAAGGGGACTTGAACATGCTTTTAGTTGGAAGATACTATTATTAATTACATAAGAGTGAAGATATCCAACAGAACTATGTTAGAGAAATTTTTATATAAAAACCTTTTTGCCTTTAAGCTTCAACATCGGGTTTCTTGTGTTCCATTTGTGACATACACAACAAATATTTGTAACAGATTGGTTTTCTTCCTATTCAAAAAGAAAATAAATGATTGAAAGGCATTGCATCTCAGTTCTTGCTTAATATGTATCCAACCAAAGAATCTCACAAATGATGCAAAACTGCTGCAATTTTCTTTTTATTGTCTTATTATAGTGTTCCTGGGATCACCATGCATCACAATAATTTTTCTTTTTGATTTGTTGCATATCAGCTTGTTTTAAATAGGCATCCCTTAGAAGCTTGTTATTATCTTTTGTATCGGCTTCTTTACAGCAATGAATTGAATCTTTCTTTTCATCATTGGAACATAACTTAACGGAAGATCCAGCAATTCTGAAACAGGTCTGTACAATATCAATTTAGTCATGTTGATACTAGTTAGATCTTGAAGCAATTGGTTTCTACATGCCAAAAGATCCCTCTCTTTTTCTTTGAACAGAGATAGAACTAAATTACGTTTACAATTATAAACATCTAATAGAAAGTTCTTTTGAGATGTACAATCGTCATTACTATGATAGGCTCCTATCCACCTCACGCATTCTAGAAGGACCTAGAAGAAGAATAACCTACTAGCGGGTGGAAAACTAGTGTGTTAGTAAAAATGAGAGGGAAAACAGTTACAAGTAGCTTATAAATCAAGAAGGGCTGGAAAGGATTGGGGAGGCAAAATAGTGAGTGAAAACCGTATTGTGGAGAGTACAGCCCTCCCGAAAGGCTGATTGTATTTCCTTTATTTCTGTGATTCATCTTACAATCTATACAGTTCTATAATTTCTACAATTATTCATTTGTTTCATTGGATACTCAAGTGGTTCCTATCATACTATAATCCCTGGAGCACTCAAAAAGATTCACTTTAAGTCTCTTACCTTAAAAGCTCTAGCATTTCTTCCTTCCAAAATGTTTGCTCTTCCATGTCTTTCCAATTTTGCTTCTATCATCTCGATCTTTGAGATTCCTGAATTTTATAGAACACTATTAACTAATTGCGCATGAATTTTATATGCTTATGTTATATATGAATACAAAGGAAATTTTTATATGATTTTATAAATGCAAATTGCATGCAACATTAAACTAGAAGATACTCATTAGCTATAATGCACACTCTTATTAGGGCGGTCAAGGACACATCCAACAAGCCATGTGGACTTGTCCCATTTTTTATGTATTTTTTAAATTACTAACTCTCGTGGGATACTTAAGGGACACCCATTGAGCAAGTGTCATACATGCCCGTGTACCGTATCCTATATTAAAAATTATAAAAATGAAGATACAATAAATGAATTTAAAATGTTATAAAGAAATTAATCTACGTGCTTGTGTCCTACTTTTTCTACAAATCACATGTCGTCATGTCATGTCCTCGTGTCACGACCGTGTCCCATGTCCCTTTTTGTGCAACTTAGGTTATTAGTTTTCTCCTTTCTCCACAATGCCATGCCCGGACTTTGACTAGGCAATAAACATTGAATTAGACGATAAATAAATTCAGATTTGGAAATAAGCCAACCTAATTTTTCCTGTATTGCTGAGATTCACAAGAAATTTAATATACCAATATCTTTTCTATCAATGTTAAAATTCTTTGTTGATATTTGATAATAGCTTCATAACTAGTTAATTGTGGCAAAAAAATAAAACAAAATGCTTCAGTTCTTTTGGACATGCATAATGTCGCCACAATCACTTCTTAATCTCTAAAAATATATTTAGTTGCCTCCCTCACTAGATGCAATACTAGATTGTAGCTCTAGATTTTGCGGAGATGGACTTAGAAATGCCATTTTACTTGCATTATCTGTTGTTTTATCCATTCGGTTTTTATGTGATTAGTTGGCATGCATGTGGATTTTGACAGCAGTTGGGTGTTTAAAGAACTGCTACTTGCCACTACTTGAGCTTTAAGTAGTAGTTATTTTACCTTGAACGAAAACACTAATATTATTTGGAATCATCATTTGCAGTGTTTTTAACAATTTTGTTGTCTTATAAGACTGATATTTTTAGACAGTTCCCTCTCCCTCTCCCTCTCGTCCTTAAAAATGAAGTGTCCCATTTCATCATTCTGATCAAATGATGTATCTTCTCTTTTACTTGCATGTAGTACATATCATTCTTTAAGTCATTAGAATTTATTACCATCAAATCGTGTGTGATGCACAAAGTCAATTTGTTAGTTCCTAGATCCTAACAGCACTTGTGCGTGTAGGCTAACGCAGTGTCGGGAATGGCAGTGCACGAGGACTGTAAGCTGAAGTTTTTGGAATTGAAAGCAAAAAGAACGTTTCGTTTTATAGTATTCAAGATTGAGGAGAAGTAAAAACAGGTTATTGTTGAAAAGTTTGGTGAACCAAGTCAAACTTACGAGGACTTTACTGCTAGCCTTCCTGCTGATGAGTGCCGATATGCAGTTTATGATTATGACTTCGTAACTGAAGAGAATTGCCAAAAGAGCAGGATTTTCTTCATAGCATGGTAAATACATTGCCAAAAGATTTTGTGTAAATGTCAATCTCAGTCACCATTTTTTTTTTTTTTAAATGTGCTAACTATTGGTGTGTGTGTCCATTTTCTATGTACAAAGGTCTCCCGATGCTTCAAGAGTTAGGAGCAAAATGATCTACGCGAGCTCCAAGGACAGATTCAAGAGGGAATTAGATGGCTTTCAGGTGGAGCTCCAAGCAACTGATCCAACTGAAATGGGTCTTGATGTTTTCAAAAGTCGTTGCAATTAAATGTTCTCCAGAGTTGCAGCAAACCCTGACGCTATATGCTCTTTGCTCAACTTGCGAGAAATGTTAATAGCTCGTGAAACTGTGCTATGCCTAAGCTATTATATTGGTCTCTTGTTGAAGTTTAACTTTGTAGTCCGTTCTTTATACAAAAAAATACGTGATTTTGATCGTATTTTATGACTTCTGTAGTGGAATTTATGCTGTGAATTTCATGATAACCGCCGTTCAGTTGGTTTCTATGTTTTGGAAATGTGTTCTCGACTATTCTTATTCCTCTCATTCAACATTGTTGTTCCTTTCACTTCGTACGTGCTAGTGTAGATGTTGCATTCGGGGGACCATCCGTGATATTTGTTTTAGTTCGCATTGAATATACAAGGGAAATTTGTAGCATTAGTCCCCCAGCCTATTGCCCTAGTAGAAAATGAGTCTATTCTATAATTTCTATTGCTCCTCGGTCCTTATTGGACAACCATCCAAATGAATCGTGAAAGTTTGCTTTCATTAACAAGAACCCCGAATTATTCCTCTCCCAAACCCACCTTCAAACTTGGTTCCTTCCCTAATTCAGCGTCAACCACAATTATTTCCTTCTCAACCAAACTTCAACCCAATTTCCTCCTACCCAACTCGTACCCTTCTTCCTTGAAGAGATGATTATCAATATGAATATCCTATAATCATATAACCTTGAATATTGACATAAAGAAAAAGTTGAAAATTTCCTCCATAAGCGAAAATCCATTAAAACAGCCAACAAAATTTGAAAAATCTGTGGTAGAATATGGACCCAACTATCTACTCATTGCACACAAGGAATTTAGAACACAGTGGAGAACTTCCTAAAATGCCTTGGGATTGAGATAGGTTGGGGAGGAATAACTGAAGAAACAGGGATTGGAGATGGATTGAGAATTTGAGAAAGAACATACATTCTAGGTGGGAAAAAAAGGAATTGGGATTGCCGGCAAATAGTGCAATTAAACTCTAAGAAATCATTTCAAGATCTTCACCAGGAAGCGATGCAGACCTAATCTCGATAGGGTGATTGGGATCTTGAATTAATAACCCAACTATGAGTACATAATTTTTTCACAGAAAACATACAGGAATTTGAAATGAATGAAAATGATTGAAAGATTGGAGGAGGAAAAATACACACGGACATGATTGATGCATTTCAATTTTCTGGCAAGAATCTGACAAAAGTTCCTGTACGAATTTTTCTTGAATTAAAGAAGATTAAGGATATAATTTCATTTATTTATTGTTTTTATTTTGGTTTTCTTTTTCTTTTTTATTTTTTAAATTAAGAATAGGGGTATAATGACCTTTTGATGAAAACCAGACACTTTAACAGTCGTTTGGTCGGTTTTTGTCCAATAAGGACTTAGATGCAACATAAATGATACTTAGGGGACGTAAATGCAGAAAAGTAGAATGGGTGCTCATTTGCTACTAAGACAATATATAAGGGACTATTGCTGTAATTTCCCCTAATAAATATAGCAGAATGAATCATGATACGTCAAAAAAGTAGATTGGGGACTCGTTTGCTACTACGACAATTGATCAGGGACTATTGCTGCAATTTTCCCTATAAATAATACAGATTGTATAATCTTTCACTCGCAAAATTGGTATGCTCCATTGCTCTTGGCTGTAATGCCTGTGAACTGCTTTTCGAAAAATAAATAAATAAATAAGCAATGTCAACAGAGAATTTTTCTACAGAAGAACTTCAAGGAATAAATTATTCATCTTTACAAGTCAATGATGTATAAACCTTGTCAGCATTCTCCTCAGAGGATACTGCAGGTAATTGGTCCTATGTAATGTTCTTTGTCAATCTTGTCTACTTCTGCACCACTGGATTAATGTAAGAGTACGTTTAATGTCAAAAACAATATCTTACAATCTTTTGGTGGTCCTCGATAAAATCATGACCTTAAACCTTTACAAATCCGACCCAGGATCTTTAGTGAGATCACCCACCAGTGAAGTTCGAAATGAAACTGTTATTCGCTTATCCCAAGTCGTGGCCCAGCCAAGAAGACTAAACAACCTATTGACACCTAAATGCTAACCCTTGGCAAGTTGCGTCAATTGTCTACAAGCCAAACTATACAGGCCCCAGCTCAGCAACTGTCTTAAGCTCTCGGTATAGACGACTGCAACTTACCTTGGTCAAGCACTCAACTTGTCCTCCTTCAAGAAGTGTCGGCTCAACAATCCCAACGTGCCTCCTCCAAAAAATTGGGCACAGTAACTGTCTATGGTGACTAAGTGAGGCGTCATGTCAGAGATGTGACATTGACATGACGGGAGCTATGACTTGTTTGTCCTTGCTCTCTCTCCTCCTAGTTACTGTCCAGTCACTTTTCTTCATAAATTTTCCATCTTACTTGGGCATCAGAGTGCTTCTAGACACCACCCTTCCCTTTCCAGTGGCCAAGCATTCTACCTCGTTGCAGAGCGTGCAGGTTGGATAGAGGTTTTTGGCTCATTCTATTGACAGAATATTCTAGCCAGATTCAGACGTCAACAGAAACTATGCTTCTTGTTACACGCACATCGTATAGATGATATTTCACCAGCGGCTAACTGCTGGTAGGACTGAGTGATCCTGTCAAGCAAGTCCGTTGAAGGCAAGCATAGGTTGCCCGAGTTAGCTTCAGACCTCGTCTATCCATATCCTCGTGCAATTTAAAAGCCTTGTTCAGTTCTCCGGCAGCACAACATCTATATATTAGTAAATTATAAGCCACGGCATCAGGCTTCAGATCCTGGGTTAGCATGGATTCCCATAGTCGGAAGGCTCCTTGCAAATCGCCCCTCCGACAACATTCATAGATAATCGTCGAGTAGCTTATACAATCTGGAAAGATACCATTATCGGTCATTTCGACTAGGACCCGAGCAGCTTCCTGAATTTGGCCAAACTTGCAAAAACCTCGAATTAGCATATTGTACGTGATGGTGTTTGCAAGAAACCCTTTAAGCATTGCCTTGTGTAGCTGCATGGCTTCCTCCATATTCCCTTCTTTAGTAAGATGATCAAGAAAGCACCCATATGTGATCTCGTTAGGTATTAAGCCACTAATCAACATTTCTTTACAAAGAATCTCTGCTTTTTCAACAATACCAGCCTTGCATAAGCCATTTATCATCGCAGTGTAAGTCACAACACTTGGGATGCACCCTTCACTTACCATTATATCCCAGTGGCTGATCGCCATTTCAAGATTTCCAGCTTTTCCATACATATCAATCATGTTAGTATACATCACACTATCAGGCTTCAATCCTTGGCTGAGCATCTCTTTGAAAATTGATATTAACAGTTTCGCATCATTCTGTTTGAGAATCCCGTAAACAAGTATAGCATAACATATAAGATCCATGGTGATACCTCTTTTGACCATCTCACTACAAGCACTCAATGCATCCTTCAATCTTCCTTCCTTGCAATAACCATGTAATAGAGCAGAATAGCAGAACTCATTTAACTCGTGATGCTCTTTTAGAAGGTCATTGACAAATGCTTTAGCTTCGGATGCCCTACCCGTAGAACAAAGCCCGGTTATTAGAGACCTGTAGGTATAGGTATCCGGTACAAGACCTTTCTTCACCATCTCATCGAGCAACTGAAAGGCCCTTGCCATGTTACCTTCATTACAGCTCCCTTCAATCAAAACATTATAGGTAACCTCATTTGGTATAATTTTCATTTCAACCATTTCATTGAATAATTGACTAGCTTCAGCCATCATGTTTGCACGACAAAAACCAGATATAAGCGCCGTGAAAGTATGAACATTTGGTGATATCCCCTTCCCTGTCATTTCATGATGTAGCCTTAATGCCTTGTCCACTTCTCCTTTCTTACAGTAACCATCTATCAATGAAGTATACGTTACCACAGTGGGAGTCAATCCCTTATCATTCATCTTAACAAACAGAGACTCCGCTGCATTCAATTTTCCCAACTTGCATTGCCCACTAATCAAAATATTGTAGGGATAAACAGTTGGTTTTATTCCAACATTAAGCATTTTATCAAAAATGCTGATGGCTTCATCCATTTTCCCTCTTTTGCAAAACGAATCAATAATAATGTTGTAAGTTATATCATTTACGAGCAACCCCGTCTCATTCATCTTCCCAAACAACAAATTTGCTTCATCCAGCTTCCCATCTTTACACAGAGAATGAATCGTGGCATTACAAACAAATAAATTAGGCATTGTCCCAAATCTCCCCACCTTATCGAGCAAAACATAAGCACTGCCAGCATCCCCTTTTCTTCTCAACCCGTCAACTACATTTGAAATAGCCTCTTCACTTGGAACAAGCCCCAAATCCAGCATTTCCTCAACCCACTCTCGAGCAATCCCAAACTCCTCCACTCTACACAGTCCAAGAAGCAGTGTGCAATATGTAACAACATCAGCTCCTAAACCCTTAAACCCCAGTGTTTTCTTAACATCAACAGCCTCAAAAACTCTCCCACCTTTACACAATCCATGAATCAATACATTATATATGACCACATTCAATTTGCAGTTCTTTTCGACCCAACTCATCACTTCCATCGCCTTATCGTACTCCTTCAATTCACACAAACTCCTAACCAGAGCAGTGTATACATAAACATCAGGCTGAAGTCCTGAACCCGAAAACAGCTCACCAAAAAGACTTGTAACCATGTTGAATTGCCTTACCTTAACCAATCCATGTAACACCGCACTGAAAGTCCTCACCTCTGGGAACATATTACACCCTTTCATTAATTTCACAATCACCACAGAATCCAACACTTTCCTATTCTGAACATAGCTTTGAATCAACAAATCAAACCCATAAGCCGAACAAAAATTGAATCTTTTATAAGAGTCAAACAAGCTTTCAAAAATGGAACTGGGATCCTCCTTTCTTTGCAAAAGGGTCTGCAAAAGCGAAGAGGCAGGCCAGTAAAAATTGGACTGGACAAGGGAGTGAACCATTACGCAAAACGACATCGTAGAATGGTGGAAGTTCCTATGCAGACCAAGAAAATTGAAAAAGCGAAGGGCTAACCTTGAATCGTGCTGATTTTGGATGATAAATCTTTCGATATGACGGGGGTTGAGGCTGGTGGATATAAAGGGGTTGTTGAGGGCTAAATTCCAGCTCTGCTTGCTCCGCACGATGTCGTTTAGCAATGCTACGAAGTTATCGTCATTGTCTGTTGACAAGTGGTGGTGGTGAGACGGTGGAGAGGTGGCCGTGGTGGTAGAGGACGGTGCGGTGGAGGTGGGTCGGAGTTTTGAGGTGGAATTTGGGAGCCGAATGAGCGGCTTCATCTGGGTGCGAGGAATTTCGACTCAACCCCACTTCTATGGTTCTTTTATCTTCGTAGCCATTGGTGGGACTCTGCAATAAAGGTAGACTGGACCGTTGGGTATTATATCGAGACTAGTGTAGCTCAATTCGTCTTGCTAGGTGAGTCGAGCATATCTAACTTCAATTATTAGCCCCTTTTTATGCATGTTAAAATTGAGATAATGCATTTTTGAGTGATGTGATAGTAAATATATAGTTGAAAAAGAAGAAAAAATTATTGATGTATGAAAAATATTATTTTATTAAAAAATGTGTTGTTTTAAATGAGTAGAATAATGAAAATAAAAAATATAATGTGGCTCAAACATGAACTTATTGTTATTTGAAAAATAGAAAATTAAGGTTGGATTTTCAACCTTTCATGCTGTCAGATTTTAAGTTTTTTATACTCATGTCTCCTCAAGATAAATTTATTTTCTTTTTTCGTCGTCCCAAATTATAGAATATTTTCCTTATTGGGAGTAGATAATATTTTTATTTTCCATTATGTTCTTATTTAATGTGACTTGTTATCAACACATATGAATTACTCATGGTTAAACAACTATTTAATGTAAGGGTATATAGAAAAAATGTAAACGAAAATTTTATTTTTCATTATTCTTAATTATATTATCTTAATTAACGTGAAAATAGAAACAAACATATCTTTACAAGATGAAATGAGTATTTAAAAAGTAAAACATGTCATTCTTAGCCTATTTAAATATATGATTGTCTCGTATATGAGGTAACTCATCAATATAGAAGTACAATTCATAGAAATTTTCGCATAACTTAAAGTTGAACATTAAATGGTTTAATCAGAGTCAAATTTTTAAAAGAGCAAAAGGAGAAGAGGGGTCAAACATCCTACTTAAGGGACGAACGTGATAAGCACAAGCAATCTAGAACGTTGATTTGAAATTTGAATTTCATTCTTATGCAATACAAAAAGAAGAAAAGTTTATGGAAAAGTGAGACTGGAATAAAAAGAAGTAATTTTTTTTAGTGCCCCTTTTCAAAATTAAAAATAAAATAAAATAAATGTGTCTATTTTGAGTGAAGCCATACCCAATAAGCAAAATACATGGGCTTTGCCCATGATGTATGGTCTGTCTCAACAAAATCTCATCGTTTAGGATTTTGAAAACGTGCTTTTCGTTATTATGGATAACTTTCTTAATTTTAATTAGATTAGAATCCTAATCTAGGAGTTTAGTTGTTATTCAAATTTTATTTGTTGTAGGACTTATGATAATCAGTTGGATTTGAATTTAAAAAAGAGTTTTGAGAAGTTTCTCAAGATTACTATAAATCTCTTTGTCTTCGACATTTCAAATCAACAAGTTTGAGTATGAGATCTTGTTCTTTCCGCTATGACACCCTCTATTTCAAATCAATTGTCCAAATCAAAGGAACATGCATTACGCCGAATGGTAGCTTCGCTACCAAGTCAGCTTGGCAACTCGTACGTACAAGATGCCGTATCAGGATTCATATCAATTACCCTAGAGCTCCGTTTTGCCAATTACTGTTTCATTCTTATGTTGGAGACTATGTCAAGACCTCATTCCAATAGATGTGGTTATTTAGAGGAGGACTGGATGCTAGTTGGTTTCTCGTTCCTAGTGTTGTTCTGAGACTGAGATCGTCGATCACATCTTTACTAGCAATAACATCTCCTATCAGATAGGCAACATTTTGGGGGTATTTTTAAAATACCTATGAGTTCAAGAGAGTAAGTCGGACGGATGTTCCAGAGATTGCGGTATTCTGGACAGTATGTTCGTTGTGGACACATTCACACTATCATTCATCTACTAGTATTTTGGTTTCTATAGATTGAGAGTAATGATGTAAAGCATAGGGGAATCCTCATGGTGGACAGACATATCATTTGGAGGATTTTTCGCATGATCCATTTTATTCATATTGGAAGACTTTTTCGAGTTGTACATTGACGAGAGGATTTGAAACTTGCACCCATTTTTGGTATTTCTCTGGACCCCCTTCTTCTTCTCCACTCGTTCTGGTTTGGTGGCGCGCTCCATTAGTTGGATTTGTCAAGATTAATACTGATGGATACATCAGGATGATTTTACGAGCGGGGGAGGCATCATCAGAGATCACGCAGGACACTGTATTAGGCAACTTCGTATGTTTCACGCATGATATTAGAGGCAGAGCTCAGTGCTATTCTTGATGGGATTCTACTAGTTAGAGGACTTGATCTTCCAGACATTTGGATTGAGTCAGATTCTATAGTTGCTATTCATTGTATCACCAGAGGAGGAGGACTATAGACTATTCAAGGTATAGTCAAACAGATCACAGACATCGTATCATTCGATAGAGATACAGTTTCCAACATCTACAAAGAGGAGAATCGGGTTGCAGATGTTCTTGCTGCAAAGGGTTGGGATCATCGGCAATATCAGATATATGGAGTAGCTGACCTACCACAACATATTAGGACACTCGTACAGATTGATAAATATGGACTGCCCAACATTAGAGTATGA
The DNA here is from genome assembly GCA_903798275.1 of Fraxinus angustifolia subsp. syriaca. Taxonomy (NCBI): domain Eukaryota; kingdom Viridiplantae; phylum Streptophyta; class Magnoliopsida; order Lamiales; family Oleaceae; genus Fraxinus; species Fraxinus angustifolia. Next base: position 14,460 of record CAIGRE010199077.1, read on the forward strand.
TTTTTATTTTTTATTCTTATTTTTGTCTTTACTTGCATTAGTTCTTATTGCAAGGGAAGTAGTACTTCCTTTTTTTACATATTTACATTTACCCTTTAACATTTATTTTCATTGTAAGAAAAGTGGTACTTCTTCATTTACTACTTTCATTATTTTCTCATATAACCACGGAATTTCTCCACTACAAGTGAGTGTATATTAATAAAATCTTGGAGGTACTGCCCTCCTTTAACTAGAAAAAATAAAATCAAAGGAATACATAACGACGACGTTTTAACTTAACGTACAGAAGAAGTCTCGTGTTATTGGATTATGAAGATTAGGGTTGGACAAAACTCTCAAATCGAACCGAACCGAATCGAGTGGTTCTTCACAAGTTAAATACCCAAATGGGTATTTGAATCGAGAACCAATGAATTTAGGTCGATTTTCGATTCTAGACGAAGAACCGAATCTAAATAATTTTTTTAATTTTTTATATTAAATTAATTGAATTATTTAAATTTTTTCTAAACAAATTAACAAATTAATTAAACAAACCAGCCAGTCCAGCCAAGTTAATTTTTTGTTAGCCCAACATTTGGGCCTTATCATTCCCCCTTCCAGTTCAATTTCATTGGTAAGTAGCACGCAATCCCGTATAAACTCAAATCATTTGATAATTTTAAAACCTACATCCAAATTCTCAAATCGATTTTGAAATTCATTCATTTCACCGGTGACGATAGCTACTTATTAAATCAAATAGTTGTTTAAGTATTATCAATACTTAAAAAATTATTTTATTTTTATAACTTTTAATTTATATTTCATTTTCTTTATGCAGACTGCTTGAAGCAAATGAAATATTGATATGGATCACCGATGTTTTACTATTAGTATCTACTTTTCGTATTTGTATACATTGAATTAATCTTATTACACAGCTTGTTATTTATATATTTTTAAATTGAGCTGCGTTAATTTATAAAAGTTACGAATGAACATGTCATTAGCGGTATTTATGTAGTTTGCTGTAAATGTGAAAAAAATTAATTATGGTACGGAACCGAACCGAACCCGAATGGTTCCATAATTATATTTGGACCCGACGGTTCCATTTATTAAATACCCGAAACTTTTGGAACCGAATAAATTCGAACCGAACCGAACCGGCCCACGA
>CAIGRE010199085.1:0-10595 GCA_903798275.1 Fraxinus angustifolia subsp. syriaca
AAACATACAAGGAAACATACCCTTCAAGAACAAATTACCATTGTTGTGAAAACTTGAATGCTTCAATACTAGTTTGTTGGGAAAATATAAGATATTAAGCCACAATATGAAGTAAAGATTACTAGAATAATGTAATTTTGCAGATAATGGAATTTGGAAAAAGAATACAAAAATTATTTGTTTACAATATTTTTAACTTTTAACTTCTCATTAAATTATAACGAAGTGCCAACTATATATATGGAATAAATAGGAGACATCCAAACCCTTATAATAGATTTATAGATGAAGTAGAATGTCAAAAAGGGAGTCCGAACAAAAAAGAAGACTAAAGCAGCACATATGGCCGAATCCAGGCCGCGCCGCAGTGCTGGGCCAAAATTATCGTGGTGCCGCAATGATGGCATATCAACGTCCACTCTCGGGTTCTTTACTTCACAAATCTTAATTTTTTTCATGCCAAAGTTCTCTTCAAGTCGTTGATTTTTTTTAATGTACACTTTAATTAAAACTCTCAATTATTTTCAACAAAAAATTAATGTCATACCCAAATTTTAACAATCTACAACTTCATGGCTATAATTGAACCTACAAATACCCAAGACATTCATCTGGACATCATATAAATCTACACACTTTTTTTTTGAAAGATCACCAACACAGACAATAAATGCTGATAAAAGAAAAACCTCGAATCACAAGAAAGTGTGGTACAGAAGAAAATAGGCCACTAGCCTTCGGCTTTAATAGCAGTTTCAGCTACTAGCATTTTAAGAAGTATGTCCTCTATCTGAAGGACAGTTTTACATGGTTGTGTCCATGCCAAATCCCAATATGGATGCTCGGTGTCTCATTTCCGTGTTTCGACCTACTTAACTGTATCTCTATTCCATTATCCCAACTGTACACAGTTTAAATGAACAAAAGACGGAGAAAGTTTAGAAATGACAACAAACTACTAAGCCCTTTGCTCGATAAATATAGGGTTTTGACTATATGAATCTTTTTTCGTCACCCCATTCGGGTGATTTCTAGATTTACTATGGAGAAAAGTTGAGAACCATTGTTCAATAATTAAATAATACTAGTAGTAGTTAAATGGACATGGCACAAGGTGAATTTTATAATTAATAAAAACGTAACTAGCTAATTATTCTAAAATTCATCGCCAAAATCCCAGTTAACAAAAAACAACTACAAAAAAATTAAGAAATAAGTAATCAAAAAGTGAAACCGAAGAAAATCAAAACCAATTAAAACAATAACCAAATGGTAAGTCGTGTGTACCGATGGGGGACAAGTGTTCGTCTAGTGAGTCTTGTGGAACTATGATGCACAACTGTGTGTATCACTAACTAGTTAGGAGTTACTCATCCAATGTGTATGAAGGAGCTATATATGATTAGGATAGATCAATTTACTACTTGCCTAGGTGATAACACCGCAGTCCCGCCATGAAAACCCAACCATAAGAGAAAAAGAGATGGAATAGAACGAGAATAACATATGTTTGGACTATCATTGTGGTGGGATATGGTTTGTAGCGGTGGTGTTGCCAATGACAAGTCATTTGATCAATTATGATCATTCATATCTCCTCGACACCCATTGAAGAAGGAGAAATCTCTAATTACTTAAAGAATCGTTGTTACATAATAATAGTTTCACAAGACACTATATGAGTTCATTCGTACCCGTTCACTAAATTATGAACATTACTTATAATTTAACCACTCGCTCTGCTTAGCGAATGATGGTTTGATCATCTATAAATCTATCAATACTACTTAGCATAGAATTGTCTCTTAATTATCCAATATATAAGAATCACACGCCTTTTAAAGACAAATTAGATGTACTCCATTTACACGAGATCACAATACTATAAAAGTGAAATGTTGGGCATGTAAATGTAAAGAAAATATTGGACACTAACTTGCTACAAGGACCATAAATTAGGGACCTCTAGTGCAATACATCTCCTCAATGATGCAAAATTTGGAGATCTCCCATTACCCGGGGATGTTTGCCTTTTGGGATGGCTCGATGCTTCTGCCAGTTTCATTCCCCATTCTCCCTTTCATTGCTGCGTAGAACCTCTGCCAATACGAATATTTTCTTCCTCCAATATTGCCCTCCAAAATCCCACAAATTTACTGCCCCATCACTTCTTCACCACAAAGTTCCGGGCGTTCCATTTTCTTCGCTATCATCGCCATCATCCATGGAAAACCCTCCTCAAGGCTACAGAAAAAATGTCGGAATTTGCCTTATGAATTTTTCTAAAAAGGTCTTTCCCTATATATACACGTTATAATTATTATATATATGAGCGATGTACTAGATTTTGGGGCGTTAATTTTATTGTTTGATTTAGATTTTTGCAGCTTCAAGACTTGATATACCAGACTCTAGGCAAATGCCTCAGGTATGATTCTCTGGTACTCAGTACTCCAAATGAAAGTATTTATATTTGGTTTTAGGTTTGATTTTATAGGGTGGAATTGATGAGAACGAGGATCCGAGAAGTGCTGCTATCAGAGAATTAAGAGAAGAAACTGGAGTGAGTTCAGGTTCAGCTGATATTATGGACGAGGTATGGAAGTAAAATTGACTTGTAGAATCACTATTTGTTGGATTCAGTTTTACCAGTCTAAACATTTCAAAAAGAAATAAATGCATGTGCAATGAATGAAGGGGATTAAAAATTTAACTACAGCTTCGTCTCAATGCAAACATGTTTTTGGCCACACAACGTCAAGTTAGCATAATTGAGCGTATATTTTCCACAGTTCTAAACTCATAGAAAGAACATCCAGCGGCTATCCTACCTGTTGTTGTAACTCTATGTAGATGAGTTCATATGTGTACAATGATTATTAAAAGATGTCAAACAAGGAGCCTCTGAATGTAAACTCGATTTTTTAGGAAATTGTGAGCTGGTTTTAAAATGGAAGGGTGACAGTTGGTCGAGCTGTAGGATTGCTAATTTACGATGGACCTTGAAGGCCACGAATAAAAGAGGGTCGGGAAAGTGGAATAAGCTAGGTGGTAAGATTCTGAGGACCGTGTAGATGATGTGAAGCAGGGCTGAGGAAGGGAAATAGACAAGGGTGAATGAAGGTAGTGAGTGAAGGAGATGATAGGATTTGTTGGACAAATAATGATGACATTATATACTTAGATGACTAGGCTGGCTGCCAGGGAGGATAATTGTGGTGACACATACAAAAGATTAGAACCGCCGGTAACTCCATATGCTTGTGTGAATGCACGTGTGACTCACTTAAATTTTGTATGTTACCATTCAATGGAAATTTTTTTATTCTTGTGAGACTTGCAAAACTGTAGTGCATCAAAGATGTTGATTCGTAGAACACATTAATGCAAAACCGTATTCATGATTTATATGTTAGGCAGTGCATTGCGAGTTCTTGAAAATATAAAATCAGCATGCTTATTGGGTTTAAGTTACTTTAATCACCAATTTCTTTTAGACACAACTGAAAGTTTAAGCAAATAGCAAACTACTATTGGGGTTTTAGGACAGAGTATGATTATTTTTTTCATTTGTTCTTGAGTGGGGGCATAGAAACCGATGGAAATAGTTTACAAAAAGAATTTCTGTGACATGGGGGTTTAAAGCAATTGCACAGTTTGTATTTATCCCAGCTTTATATATGGATGAGAGAGAGAAATCTATTTGGATCTTTTGCTTGCTGAATTTGTTATTATCAACAAAATATTGTAAATCGTCGATTTTAATGGCAACAAAATTTTCCGTTGACAGCTTTTGCTTGCCAAGTTAGATATTAACTGCGTGAATGGCTTTCTGTTTTGCTTCATTAGACACTGGTTCCTTTCCAGATCCTTTGTTTGTTACTGGTTTTCAAATGTGCTTTATTGAGCTGTCCTTTACAGAGGATTCTTTTTGCAGGTGCCTTGTTGGTTAACATATGATTTTCCACCGGATGTCAGGGAAAAACTTAGGCATCAATGGGGTTCAGACTGGAAAGGTCAGGCACAAAAATGGTGAGTACATCTTATCTTCTTTTCCTCATAGACGTGTGATATATTTTACATCCTTGATAGAAACTGCAGCTTTGTAGATAGTTCAAGTGGGGTACATTTTCTCCTTTTGTGAAAATACTGTGCAGTATGAGCCATTGCCTTACAGTTACAGATCTATTACAATTTGTAGAGCTATCTATAAAGCACAAAATTGTGAATATTGGCTTTTGGTGCTAGTGGCCCTCTACCATCAATTAGGTTACATACTGTTCCCGCATTGGCTCTTACTATACTAAACCAGATAAATTTACTAATTGAGAGAGAGGGATAAAACTCTATATTATATATGGACATCATCAGGGATTCCTGTTAATTCTACATCTTCGTGACTATGGGCTGATTGGCCGTACATGGATACATATTATGTTAGTGTTCTAGGGAGAGCAATTGCTAAAGCATGAGAGAAGGAAGATTAATGAAACAAGAAAGAGCGCTTGTTCCACGGCATGAGAGAACAAAGGTTACTGATATCTGAAAGAGTGTCCAAACAAATTTGAATAGTGAATTCAGCAAGTAATGATTAGAGTAATCAATTTCCTACAGTAGCGAGTCTAATCAATGGGTATATAAAAGATCATAAGAGGGGGTCAGATATTTTTAATCTCGTTACTGTTTTGATTTCTAACTGCAGCATACTCATATAAGTAACAATGGGACTACAATATTCTCTTGTTTTTCGATATTGATTTTGATTAATTATTACTAATTACTTAATATCTGCTATGCATCCTCCCTCACACAAATACACCCCAACTCAAAAAAAAATCCTATTAGTTTCTAAACTATTATATTTTCACGTATGAAAAGATGCTTTGTTTTCTGTTTCGACTGTACCTCAGATTTTATATCTGACTCTTGAAATGTGCAAAACTTCAGGTTTCTTTTTAAATTCACTGGAAAGGATGATGAAATCAATCTTTTGGGTGATGGGTCTGAGAAGCCTGAATTTGGAGAATGGTCATGGCTGTCACCAGAAGAAATAATCAACCTCGTCAGTCCTCTCCTCTAACCTTGAAAAAGCTTTTGAAATAAATATTTTGGTCTTTTCCTGTAATACTGAAATTCAACCTATTCTATTTCTTTGCAGGCAGTGGATTTCAAAAAGCCTGTATATCAGGAAGTTTTGACAGCTTTCTCTCCACATCTTGAGTAGACCTTATAGGTCAATTTTTGTTAAAGGAACTGTGTTTTCCACTGATTTGGGGGTGTAATATGCAAGGCCATCAACTCACCTAAGATTCATGTATTATATTATATGACTTGTAAATGGTTGACATATTAACATTTCACTCCAAGGATATTTTTAAGCGTTCGTAATATTTTTTGTGTCGTTACGAGGTAGAAAAATGTGCACCCCTATTCCAGACGTCTTCGTTTGAAGTAACGTTTTCATCTGTGATTTTGAGGCAGGTTGTGGAGAGTTGAGTATGATTGTCTGCTTTCATTTTCTCCAATGACAAATTTGTCCGGGATATGGACTTGTGCTATGATTTAAATCATGCTCACGTTCGGCAAATTAATTTGTATTTGTAGTAATATAAGTGGAAAGCAAGGAATGATCTTTATCAAGTCGTGACAATTTGAGTATGTGCAATAATATTTCTTCATATGTGTGCCTTATTTTGATCGTATAGCGAATGTCAATACGTGTTTTTGACCCTAAAAAATTAATATATATATATATATATATATTTTTTTTTTTGCCACTCTCTCTTAAACACCAAAGTCAACTGATTTCATTTTGTGTCCTTTCAGGATGCATACTTTAGACTAATTTTTTTTTTTTTTTTAACTTTCGAATATGTTTTGATAATGCCATTTTTCTCCTTACCAACAATTTTACTTATTTTCACTGTAAAGTATAATTACTTATGACCTGTTTGACTTGGATTTTGTGAAATCGAATTTTTTTGAGAATGTGTTGTAAAAAGTAGTGAAAATTATGAGTTTATGTGCAAAATTATTTTATTAAGAGAATATGTGATTGAAAATGAATTTGAATATGTGCAAAATTATTTTATCAAGCCTTGAGTTTGCTTCTCAATGGTCACTAGTTCGAGTTCTCTCAGAGCCACTGAGGTGAGTACCCAGTCATAAACTTCAGGGCCTCGTGGGATTAATCGAGGTACGAGCAAACTGGCTCGAACATTCATGGTTATAAAAAATAAAAATAAAAATTGAGTTCTAAAGGATTTGATACAAACGGGGGGCTTAACGAACATAGAGAGATCCTAACATAGAAAAAGGAAAAGAGTTTATGTAAGAGTGGTATATGGATGTCATGAAAGAAATGGACCACACAATAAGATGCCATTTTCCCATCATCTACTTAATCAGAAAGCAATGGCTTTTCAAATAAACAACATCCACAGATAATCAAAATTATTCATGGCAATATCAGCTAGTTTTAGACCATTGATTTCCTTCAAAGTAGAAGCAGATGGTAGCAGAGAATCAAGAGAAAGAACAGCAAGAGTTACAGAGAGAGGAAGGAGAGAGATTCTTCTTTCAACTGTTAAAACAGCAGCTGTAGCTCTTGTCACTGACTCCAAAACTCAGCTTCTTGATAGTATGTTTATCTTCTTCATTCAGCTGCTTCTTTCTTGTTCCATGGCATGTTTGGTAAGGTCAACTAGACAAAATTGAAACGAAAAACTACAATTTTGTTGATTGTACTGTCCAATGTGCTTTAACAAACATAGAGGGTTATTTTTCTTTTCTCGTTGTTTGGATAAGATAGTTGTTAATATGTAGAGATTAACGATGTTTGAGTTTTTATTCTCAGAGTATCTGAAGAAATCACAAGAAAACAAGGCCAAAAATGATAAGGAGGTAAACTTAATTGCTTGTCTCGCTGCAATTTTCTATTTCTTGTCTGATTCATTTCTATTTAATCCTTTCATGTTCTTCTCAGAGACTGGATAGTTATTACAAGCGCAACTACAGAGATTATTTTGGGTTATTAGAAGGGTCTCTCAAGCAGAAGACAGACCTCACTGAATCAGAAAAGGGCATTCTTGAATGGCTTGAGAGTAATAAATAACTTCTTGTAGATATCAACAACTTTGTACCAAAGTTTTTCACTTGGCTTTATCTTCCTCATGGAATTGCTTTTCACATCTTCAATTAATTTGTCTAGTTTAGAATGTTGGAAGCTAGCATATTCATGAGAACTATATCGACTCTAAATGCTTTCCACGTAGTTAAGTCTAAACTCGACCCTTGAGTTATTTTTCTCTACAAGACATTTTTTAAGGTTGAATTCGACACATCTAAGGATGACCTTGAACTACCTGAACTTCCAGTATAACGTTAGTTATATCTCTCATCCAAGTCATGAGTACGAGCGTGAAAGAAGAAAAGGGAACTAAAACTGATATATACAGAAAACATAGTAGTTCAGCTAGCTGAGCAAATGGAAGATTCCTTTTCATTTTCTTTAACAAAAAGAAAAAAACGAGGGAAATGAGCTACGAGCCTTTGCTCCCTTATTGCTCTTTTCCTCGACTCCACTCTAAGCCCACGTCGCCAATTGATACTCAAGTGGGAATCCCGTTAATCAGATTGCTTTCTATTATGTACATGTTGAACCACCGCATGTTTGCTTGGCTTTCAACTTAGCCTTTCGCTTGTCAAGTTTCATTAAAGAGATCCATTCCACATTTGAACCTGAGAAATCAACAAAACATATTCATCAAATGAGAACTAGTTTGTTTTTGTCTAATACAAATGCTAGAGGCATGTGTCCTTCAAGCAGACTTTCGAAAGGCATAAACGAAAACCACTTATCCTAGTCCTAGGATTAAATACCTAAATATTATGAAGTGGATTGAATTTGAAATTCGATACATCCGTCTAGGTTGATCATCATTCTCACATTCTGGCCATGTTTGGTACAGGTTTCAATCTAAATTAAAGTCAAACAATCAATATTAACCACATCTTTTATGGGTTCCACGACTTTTCAACTACGCATTTTAAAAACTTGTATCACAATCTACTAAAAATCTAATTTTAATCCCCACCGAACACCCATCTAACGTCTATAGTACTACTGGGTCTCTCAAAATGTACGGTGGTCGGTCCGTCTAGGTTGATCATCACATGGATCCTAACCATTTTTTTATCATCATTCTGAGTTACTATCTAGCGTCTGTAGCACCTGTGAATCCCTTAAAATATATGGATAAAAGTCGCTGGCAAAACATAGGCCCCAATTGCTGTTATAAAATACAAAGCTTCTAACTGAAGCAATTGTCAAACCACATTATGAGGCAACATTTAAGACGACTTTGTGTAACAGTTCATGCTCCGAATTACCCAAAGTAATCTTCATATTTACACCACCAATCCCCGAGTTCGCTCATCCCTTGCATTACTCACTGAGTCAACTCAGTCAACAAAATTATAAAGAGAAATGGAGATTCCAAAATGTAAAAAAAATTACGCTTACCCGACTCGTTTCAGTCACGGAAAATAACCTTTTCTGCTATATCCAGCAATGGCTGCAAGCAATCCGGAGAGAATTTCCTTGCAAACATGAAAGAATAACTAGAATTCGACACCCGGAGTTCTCGAATCATTTTCGATGAAATCTCAGCGGGTCCATAAGTATATGGGTGCCCGTCTGTGCTTCCGGTCCAATTGACCCGAGTGAGAGTGTAATGGGTGCACCCATGTGGATCCTCCATTGACAAAAGTGTCGGGAAGTAGTGCTCTTCCGGGTAACAAGAATCCAGATTGTGACATGGCAGCCTAAACTTCCGCCACAGCCTCCTGTCTTTGATTACGACCAATGCGTGTTGCCGGGTCAGGACGAAGAACTGAGATCCGACCCGGAACCGGTTGAAAGGTACCTCCGGTAGCATTACGCCTTTGCCCCTGGAGATGTACCTGTCCTTTAAATATGGATCGTCGTGTAATATTTCGATGAAGCTGCGGTACATAGGGGTTGAAATTGAGGACGATGATGACATGGACTCGGTGATGGGTTTGATGAATAAAGAATTATACATAAATTGGAATGAGTGGAGGGGGATGCAGTTCGGGGAGACGAGGGCGAAGTAAGAATTTAAAGAGTCGTCAAGGAGGGCGGTGGCAAGGAGGCGGCGTGTGGCGGAGATGAGAGTAGGGGTGGCGCGTTGAGTGCGTTTCGCGGCTATGAAGCGGCCTTCAAATACCCCACCAGGAGGAGTAATTTTGGAGGAGGGATCAGCGTGGATGTAGATATTGAAAAGTCCTTGGTGGTTCTTGAAGAAGAGTTTCCAAATCGGGGCAAAATGGAGATCTGAATTTGTAAGGAACAAGAAGGCAATTTTGGGTTTGGACTTGGTGTTTCCTAGACGGGATACGGCGGAGCCGCCAGGGCGGATGGATGCAAGTGTGGCACGTCGGAAGAGGGCGAGATCGTCAAGCTCGTCGGGGAGGGAGATTTGGGCATGTTTAGGGGGTAGAATTCTGGGTGCAAGGAAGAAAAGAAGAGGAAACGAAAGCAAAAGAGCAAATGACAAAACAAATGGTGTGTTAAACATAGCCACCCTATCCATAAACCCAAAATACTGTTATCGAAATCAAAATTGAAATCCGATTGAAAGAACAAATGGGGCGGACAGTGAGGAGGAGGGAGATGAAATGAAACTGCTCTGAGAGAGGGAGGGAGGTCTAAGTCACGATGACAAATGAACCTTTTACTTCGTTAAAAATTAAATTAAAACAGATAGGAACAGAGACAGGACGATGAAGGAGGTCGGATCCTATGTTTGCTCTCACAAGTCACAACCAACCACTGTCTACGTCACCTTAATTTTACCCAATTTACCCTAATTTATTTGAATTTTGCTCAAGTTCCCAAAAGTTTGGCATAGTGGTTGACATCACCCTCACATTTGCACGTGGATCTCGAGCTGAATAAAAAAAGAATAATTTTATTCGTACATAATCATTTACCTAGTTTTTTTATCGAATTGACAAGTGGCTGCCCTCCTATTGGGTGGCGCGTAGAAGATTTGGTAAATGATTATATACACGTAGCACGATTGAAAAAAAAATGTCGACCTCCCATGTGTGTGTTTTTGGTCATCCATTATGTTTTTGTAGCAATGCCCAATTTATTTTCCATACTTGAGGGTAAATTCCTTCTATTCCTAACATTTCAAAGCATGACAATCACATTTCCTACCTTTTGAAATTATACACGTGATATTTGAAGGAAAATATAGATTTAAATTTTCAGACATATAAGGAAATTATACACTAAAAAAGTAATTTTTATCAAAAGGTTAAATTAAATCTTAAGCATAATTGAACATTCTTAGAGGTGTTCGGTAGAAATTAAAATCAGATTAAAATTGAAAAATTAGTTATTATTGTTGACTTTTATTAGACGAGTGGAACCCAACAACGATCATATTTTCAATTTTAATCTGATTAGTAACCCTACCAAACAAGCTCTTAATCTGACGGTAAAATAAGAATTACATTTAGAAGGAACAATTTACTTATGGTCCCCAGCCGTTGATTTTTTA
>CAIGRE010199105.1:0-11720 GCA_903798275.1 Fraxinus angustifolia subsp. syriaca
AATCTAATTCTGAAATTTCACGACAAAGAGATTAACTTTATTAAAATATTGACTAACAGTTTATTCTCCTTGAGTGATCGATAGTAGCTTATTTTCCAGCAATTGCAACCTCAAGTCACTTATCTTTGAAAATAGAGTGGCTAGAGTGTCCCCCACTTCATTTGGTGTAGACTTGTCTCTTATATGTTCCAACTATTCTTCCTCAATTGTTGTCTTTATAACGAACATGGCCTTACCCGCTTTAATTCTCCATTTCTTCAGAGCTCTAGCCTCCTCTGGTGGTATCACGTCATTTCCACCAACTACTTTCCACAAATCTAGTAATTGGAGATACGACTCCTTGCAAGTTTGCCATGTGGTATAATTATGATTATTGAGCCTCTTTACTTATCCTACCACTTGTAGGTCGTCCATTGTGACTTGATTTACCTCCTCATAATCAAGCAAGTTTTACAAAAGCTCCATAATCTCCTTTTGTGCACAATCTCAAGAAGCCCAAAAATTTGTCCCCAACCGCCTAGCTTTGATACCAACTAATATTATCATCCAACTTAAGATTATTAGTTGGATGATAATATGTTTGGAAAAATCTGGAAAGTTGGTGATGATTCTTCAATGGGCACCTAAATTTCTTCTTATAGTTCAATCTTTTTTCTGCAAAATACAACCCAACTAATTTTCATCGTTTTTACACACGAGAAAGCGGAACCACCCCTAAACCTAAGGATTTTTTGTTTTATTTTCTTCAATTATCAATACGACAAAGTGTTTATTAAAGAACTAATGAAAAATGTCAAAGGAGCAAATATTATAGAAATATAAGATGTTGAATAAGAAACATTTTTAGGATATTTTTTTAGATAAATGGTTTATTTATAGACATTGATTTCTAATGCCACTAAAAGAGGTTTATTTATGCATATTCCATATTATTTTATGTTGTTTTTGAGAAATTAAGGCCCAATTTAATATGAAGTTTATGGTTAATATATAACCTAAATATTTTTTTTTTCATTATAGCGAATAAAAGTTGGACTAGAAGGTTCTAAGAGTTTTCTTGAGGTTCGAAGAGTGTAGATAAAGGTCCATTTCGTGTTACAGTTCACCTAACGAGCTCATTTAGTGCCATTTATGTCAATAGTACTGTTCATTTTACAAACTCATCAGTGTCATTTACGTCAATTTCGTTTTCACAGTTTCACTATTTTTGTTTTGTCGAGACTCAAATCTTGTTTCGGAAAAATTATTTTTATAATTTAAAAATGAAGTCAAAATTAATTTGACCACGTGCTCATAACTACTATTTACTTATTATTTACCCGTTTCGGGTAAAATCTGAAGTCTTTCCCGACAAGTAAAAGTTGGTCTCGATGCATGAAATTTAAATTATTAATACACGCAATTTTAATTTGTTTAGCATATAAAGCAGTGATACCAGTTTTTGTTTGTTGTATGTACATGTTAAGTGTTAACTGGGTTATATAAATTACTTTTAATAAACTTATGACATGTACAAAAAATTAATAGCTCAAATTCCTTCATGGAGAATGCAAGTAAATTGCATTTCAATTTATTCATGTGAAAAAGACATAAATTTAGAGTCAAACGAAGTTCATGATCATACAGTTACTTTAGAACATGTTACACGTAAGGAAGTACTCGAGGATTAAAAATATTGCGTATAATATGAGAGAAAAACTTGAGAGCTCTTCGGAAATAGGTTTGAGATTTTAAAGGGGTGTGAGAAAGAGATTAACATTGAATTCCTGACGATTGAGACTAATTCATCGGAATACGAACCACAAGAATGTGAATTATGTTGGATAGAATTCGAGTCACCCTTGTTCTTTTTAATGCTGGATCATAGAGAATAAAATAACGATGTCACGTTTGAAATAGAATTGGAAGAACGATACACGGGATGGGACGAATAAAATATTTCTTTATTGATTCGATAAGATTTTTATCATTAAATTATTTTTATCCAGTTCAATATGCAAAACGTGTCCTCGTTGATTTCATATAAATGATTTTTTTTTTAATCAAAACTTAATGCAAGGGGTTTAATATGAACTATTGCTTCTAAATATTTTCATGTGAACTTTAAATTTTTTTTATTAAGTAGCTTAGTAAATTTGGTTCTGGGCGATATGCTTGGACTTGTTTGGAGTGATTATCATAAATAATTAAAGTATATTGTTTACAGTACATAAAAATTCTGCAAAAGTTGCTCCTGTAAGAGCAAGGTATTGCGAAAGTAGGATACAAAAAAGAAAAAAATAAATAAATAAATATATATACTCTGTCTCATATAAATGCAGACGTCCTCCAATAAAGGGCCGCTATGTTGCCATTTGGTCGCCCATTATGTCAACTCTTCGGTAACATAACAAAACTCAAATGTGATAAGAATTAAACCGAGCACTGATAGTTGATAAATACGAAAAAGGTATCACTTTGTCTTTGTCGACATTTTTTCAAGACTAATGTTATTCATCACCAGTAAGATTATAAACACAATTTAGGTGGCATTAAATAATAGGTTAAATAAAATGTGAAATAAAATGACTTATTTAATTTCACATATAATTTAATGTCACATTAACGCTATCTAGACAGTATTTGTAACCCCGATAGAGATGAATAACATTACTTTTTTTTCAGAGACCAAGCAGTGATAGTTTGTTCATTTATTTATATCAAATATTGAGTGATGATTTGACTTTAATTATGTTATCATCTTAAATTCTATGTTGTCACATATATCAACAACCGTGTCTTCGTTTGATTCATATTATTATTTCATTAAAATGAAAAATATGACCGTTATCCATCGCATCAATATTTAAATTCAAATTTTTTATTTTTTGTGTGGACCCTAATAACGATTATATTTTTCATTCTCATTCTACAATAATTTGACTCAAACAGAGCCGATGATATGTCACATTTTAAGTCCCTAACCATTATTTTTGAGAAAATAGAGTTTTGAATAGTGATTTTTTGAAGAATGTGTTGTTAAAAAGTAGATATTTTTTTTAAATTTAAGTGTAAATATTTTATTGTATAACACATATAATTAAAAATAAGTATGAAAATTAAAAAAATTTAAATTATAAGTTGTCAAAGGGGCTAAGATTTAACCTAAAAATGATCATGGGTACATGGTCCAATTATAGATATGAATAGGGCGATAGGGTCTATGCTCGTGCACTTCCTTGACGTGCCAAACAATGATGATGGGTCCAAGTCAACATAATCCATGCAAAAGAGAAACATTTGGAAATTTGACTATGAAATAAGTGGATTAAAAAATCAACTTTTGGTTGGACTGGACAATGACTAAGGGGTAAATCCAAAATTACAACTGTGTTGGACCATATACATTAGGAGCCCGTTTGGTAAAAATTAAAATCGGATTAAAATTGAAAAATTAGTCGTTATTTTTTACTTTTATTAGATAAATGAGACCCAATAACAGTTATATTTTCAATTTTAATTGAATTTTAATTCAGACCAAACGGACTCTAAAGACATGGTTGTAGATTTAGGTAAACCAACCATAAATTAGTGCACTCGATTTTTACACATTATACAAAGTCAATCGAAATGTACAAGTAACTTAATTTTTAGGAATGAGATTTCAAACCCAACACGAGACGAGAATAACATATCGTTCATTCTTTAGAATATCGATTTAGATTAAAGTTAAATCAAAATCCTTTAAAAACATTGATTAAAAATCAGATTTTTAGTAAATTTTAATAAAAGTTAGTTAAATGCGTAGTTAAAAAAATTATAAAAATTTTGAATCTTATATAACACGTGTTATTGAAAATGAGATCGAGAAAAATGAATTTTTAAAAGTTGGGGCGAGACACGAGCGTAATATTATTTCAAAATAACAAATTTCACTATCCAAAGGTTAATTTGGCACGACTATTGCGAGTAGGAAATAAATTTCGACTTTGATATTTCGCACATGACACAACCCTCTCTCCCTCAACCTCCACCCCAATGTCCCTTCACAACCACACACACACACACACCTGTCCAAATCTCCTCTTTGAAACTGTACAGAGTGAAGCCACTGTAAGGTTTCAGCCATAAGCCATGGAACATAAACCCATGGAGCCACGGGTTGACGACATAGTCGATGATTTACAAAGCATGAGCTTCAACTCCACCACCACTACCACAGCCACTGACATCCACCGCTCCACCAGTTCTGGCTCTGAAACCACCACTTGGACCTTCTCCTCCTCAGCCCATCACTTCTCCTCCCACTCCTCCACCACTCCATCAGGCGACCCCTGCTGGGATACCATCCGCCGCTTCCACTGCCTCTCCCTCTCCGATCTTCGATTCCTCAACCGTCTCGGCTCCGGAGATATTGGATCCGTCTACTTAGCCAAACTCAAGTCACCCTCACCGTCTCCACCCTCGGAGGAGCCGCCTAAGTCCTCCTCCCCGGTGGCTCTCTTCGCGGCTAAGGTTATGGACAAGAAGGAACTCGCGAGCCGTAATAAAGAAGGTAGAGCAAGGACAGAAAAGGATATCCTTGAAATGCTCGAACATCCGTTTTTACCCACGCTTTACGCTTCCATTGACTCTCCCAAGTGGTCGTGTCTATTGACGGAGTTTTGCCCCGGCGGCGACCTCCACGTCCTCCGTCAAGCTCAGCCGTGTAAACGCTTCCCGGAATCCTCCGTCAGGTACTCATTTTACCACCATCTCCTCTCCTCCACCACCATTTTAGCTGCTTGTAGTAACAATTTTATTCATAATCATTTCTGTAGATTTTTTATGATGCCATTAATCATATGTTCTAAATCATGTTATTAATTATTAATCAAATTTCAATGTGAATCAATATCCATCTTTTGGCTAAACTTTATTTGATTAAAAATAAACAAAAATTGGAATTTGGATACGACGTTGATATTGAAAGTGACGAGAGAGGTGAGTCATATCGTGTGGTCCACCACCTGACGTAGAGCTGATGGTGGGGCCCAAGCTTCTCTGTTCAGTTCTGTACACCAGAACTGAAATCCACTGTAGACCGAGATACATTGGAGCAGTGCTCAATTCATACGTCTTTGTTAGTTCCTCAAGTAACCAATAGGACGGTGAGGGTTTACACCATCGTGTGAGTCCATCCGACCTCATTTGTACTCCCTATCAAAGGGACATTTTTTCTTTTCTCGATGATTCTGGTGTCCAAGTTTGGCCCTCAGAATAATTCTGAGGAGTGACGACTTTCCCCCTTATTTGCCACCCTGATTTTGTTATAGTTGATAGACTTTTATTGTAGTTGACTTACATTAAAGTTGTCACTGATTTATTCTTGGAATTTATGATGACCTTCACCCCCATATGTTTAGATAATTATAATGGGGCCCCTGATTTATTCTTTCTTTGACAATTAAGTCCGAGATGGGGAGGTACAGAAAATATAGCTATTTTAAGAAGAGGTGTAGCTTCTATCTTGGCTGGAATGAAGCGATATGAAATTTATTAATTTGGAAGAAAGCTAAGTGGAATTATTGGACGTGATTCGAGGTTTCGTTTTATGGGGAACTTATAGTCGCTATTAGTTTTTTGTGAAAAAATAGTCTTATAAACATAGTTATCAGATTAGACCCAAACATCGACTTGGCCAAGGTCACCAGGTCGTTGGTATGGCAGATGATTCTTTATATTTCTATAGTACGCATAGGAACATGTGGGGTCCTACATTCATCGAATAAAGTTTGTCATGTCTTTGTATAATTTCACAAAAGATAGACTAATATACTTATTTTTGTAGTGACAACGTATAATATAAAAATTAGGCCTGATCAATGATTAATGGTGTCATTAGCTAACGACTAACTACTCTTGTAAGATTTTTCATATTAGTGTATCTTTCCCTTTGATATTTCTATTGCAGTTTCAATAATTATTTAGTTTATTTAATTGTTTGGGTGTTTAATTAAATGATAATCCCAGATTTTACGCATCCGAGATTGTGGTTGCTTTGGAGTACCTCCACATGATGGGAATCGTATATCGGGATCTCAAGCCTGAAAATGTATTAGTTCGAACAGATGGTCATATAATGTTGACTGATTTTGATCTCTCTTTAAGATGTGATGCCTCGACGTCTACGCTAGTGCAACTAATTTCTACTCGAGATCAGTCTAATGCATTGCCACCCACCGAGTATAGAATCGACCCACCATCATTTGGCTCAACTTCTTGCATTCTTCCCAACTGTATCGTCCCTGCAGTATCGTGCTTCCATCCCAAGCGCAAGCGTAAAAAGAAGCAAGGCCACCACGTAGGTCCAGAATTTGTGGCCGAGCCGATTGATGTCCGCTCTATGTCATTTGTTGGGACCCACGAGTACTTGGCTCCGGAGATAGTATCTGGGGAAGGCCATGGAAGTGCAGTGGACTGGTGGACCTTAGGGATATTCATTTTTGAGTTATTTTATGGCGTGACACCATTTCGAGGTATGGACCATGAGCAAACCCTGGCAAACATCATTGCTCGAGCCCTTGAGTTTCCAAAAGAGCCCGTTATACCTGCTGCGGCAAAGGACCTAATATCTCAGTTGCTTGTTAAAGATCCAGAATACCGAATGGGATCGAAAATGGGGGCATCACCAATTAGACGCCATCCGTTCTTTCAAGGAGTGAATTGGGCACTTTTGAGATGTACGGCTCCACCTTTCATCCCTCCATCTCTGAATGGAGATTATTTATCTGATGAAAGTTGTCCTGGAACTATCGTGGACTATTACTAAGCTTGCCAACCAATTACGTCTTATAGGAATAATGCTTCGTTGTTTAATCATTCCTCCCACGCATCGTATGTTTTGTGCATGTGAACTTCAAATCAAAAATAATGTTTTCGACAAATAACATATAATGTGTCCACTGGTAATAGTTGGTCGCAAAATGATGAAAATATCAATTTATATAACATGGGATTATTACAGAATTGTTTGGAAGGCAATGGTGTTTTGTGACAATGGGGAGACAAAGCAATTTTATTATCTCTAAGTCAATGGCCCTTTGTTGTGATGTCGACAAAATTACATGTAAACCACGATGCCGACACGCACTGCATTCAAAACCCATTGGCCCCCCACTTTAGCTGCCTCTAATTTCAATCCACAACCTCCTAAATTAAAAGTCTTTTAGACATAAATGTAGAAGATAATGCGAATGGAGTGATAACTGATAAGATAGTTATCCTCATCTACTTGATAGCGAGATTTTTATTCCTCATATCGTACGTGAAATTATTAAGGACCTTGCTTACATCAATCTAAAAAGTGTCGAGAGGATGATGAACTCCATATTAAAGTAACATTTCAAATTCAATGATTGAGATGTTTATGTTTAGACTTCGACATACAATAGATGCAACACTCTACTATGGTTTCATTTCTAAGCTATTTTTAAAGGATTTTATTTATGTCGAAATTTTAACTTTTTTGTTTTAATTTCTATTCATTATTCCATTTTGTGGGGGTCTTGACTCCTTCCATGTGAGATGTTTATTTGATTGAAGAAAGTGGGGTTGGGGCGTAGTTTTATGGTTCTTCTTTTAGGAGACTCGTAATGTATTGATGTTAGGATTAGTTTCATAAACTCTTCATGCTATAATTTTGCATAGGTACCAATAATTGGAGTAGGTTGAGTTGGGCATTTGGTTTTGACGTGTGGTGTGGGGAATATTTCCATGTTTGTCTAGGATCGTTTAAGAAGATGACAATTCTTTGAGTTTCATTGTTGCTTGCTTGCGAGCGCGCGCACACACTATTATACTAGTTTGTTACTCAGGTAGATTGTACACAATGTACTACGCGATTGATTTGAAATTGTGGTTCAAGATCATGCTTTGGAAACTCTTTGTAGACTTTAATGTCCCGATTATTAGCAAGTCAATCCTGCTTGCCACTTACCTTCTCTATAAATATGCGATATGCAAGAAGCCAGATGGCCTTTCGAGAATATGCTTCACATGCCAAGGCCAGCTTCCAATTGTTGATAACACCCTATATTGCCATAAAAGAATGCGATGGCACAATCTTATGCCAACAAGTAGCCCTCAACTCCGTCCCAAAATTCATTCAAGTACCAAAGAAATCACAAAAATGCAATGACACAAAGGCCAGTCGGTAAAGTGACAAATAAATGAACTGAAAGTGTTCGACTTGGATGCTTCATATTGTTTCATACTAAAATATTACAAACGACTAGAGCTTCTCAAGGAGAGTGATAAGGTTAATTTTACAACTGAATGTGTTGTACAAGAGTTTGAGAATCTAAAAACTCGAACAAAGTATTGGAAACTCTCAACACCCCCAAAAAATTGAGGGGGAAGAGTCACCATCAATTCGAAGCATAGATAATTGAAACTCATGACAGTCGGGTATGAAGATGGCAAAAAAACTCGTCACGCTTCGCCTCACCCAGACGAGTTGACAGGGTAGAGCGGGGATTGCCGTCCCGTCTTGGGTCACAGCGCGGGATGGGGCGAACCTGCCCCGTGAAGAAAATGGGGTAGGTCCACGCCCCGCCCTGTGATAAAAAATAAAAAATTAGTTAATTGAAAAAGATAATAATAATAAAATAAAATGGGGTAGGCCCACGCCCCGCCTAAGGCAAGGCGGGGAGAGATGGGGGCGGGGTGCCCCGTTGCCATCTCTAGTTTGGGACTCAGTAAATACATCTGCCACTTTGATCCTGCATATAAATATTTCTTACATGTATGTCTCTGACTCTGTTCACCACTTCTATGACAAATAAAAATCTACCACCATGTGTTTTGTCCTAGCATGAAACACTATGGCACCCATGTTACCGAACCACAGGACTAGCGGAGAATATAATGAAACATGTAGTTCCCACCGCAATCCCTAAATTACCCTTCAAACACCGATCTGTATTCAACTCAATCTAACTACTGTGGCATAATCCATCACAAAATAGTGGCATCTTTTGGCAAGTGGTTTAGTAAATGATACGTGAAAGAGAGAGGCTAATTTCACATCAACTTTCCAATGATCATATTTTAACAAACTCCCCACATGCATGAGATGTAACATATTACAGATTCTCCACATAAATCTGTTTGTTTTTATATGCCTGACCATATTTAGCATCGTTCAATTCAGTCCATATAAATCATAGTACGAGAATAAGTATATAATTGCTCGAATATTATCTATATTTACAAACTTAATTTATCTCCAAATTTGAAACCAAATTCAAAAGGAACCAACCATCCATAAGTTGCATGTTTAATCCCAAATAATGGTGCAAAATACTTTGAAAACAGTTCTTGGTAATGAGCTTTGGAGAAACAAATGTTGGATGGATAGAACCCGTCCATGTGATAGTGACACCTAAACGAGTAATAATATAATCCACCTATTTCATATAAATTTCTGCTAACAGGAGATCAAAGCCAAGACAATAAGACTTAAATCATATAGATCATAGCACACCATAACAATAAATAGAAAAAAACTAAAATTCGAAAGTAGAAGAAAATAAAACTCCAAATTAAGAATATTATATCTTCAATGTCTTCCTCAACTTGTTTAGCAAAGAAAATTCTGAAACCCAAAACTAAAGGTTCATGACAAAAACATAAACAGATGGAAGATCTTCTTGAATAAACTTCATGATTTGCAGAGTTGTTTCGTACTAAAGGAAAAATGTTGCTGTTCTTAGTCAAACAGACTGAAGCCCATATCCTGTAAGAAAAACCGAATAGACCAGTTATAACAACTGATGAATTATTCATCCAATTTTATTGAACTTTATATTAATAATCAGGAGAGTGATTTTCTGGATATAGCATAAAACTTACATCATCAGACTCTTCTTTCTCTTCAACTTTCTCTTCTTTCTTTGTTTCAGCAGCAGCAGGTGCAGCGCCGCCACCTGCACCAGCAGCAGGTGCAGCAACAGCGACTGCACCACCACCTGATGGGACTGAAGCCAACTTCTCTCTTCCAGCAGCAATCAGTTCGGTTATATCTTTGCCCTTAACTTGAGATAAGAGCAATTCAATTCTATCATCATCAGCCTCGGCTCCAACTGAACCAAAAAAATCGAACCGGTTAATGACCATAGCTAGATAATTTCAGACCAGCAAAAATTCCAACAATATCAGTTCCTAACAGACTGATGCGAAAAAGGCCAACAGACGAAGCAAATGTCAGTCCTCAATATAGTTAAAACAAACGTTCTAAAACGCCTAACCACGCTTTATGCTTTTTTATGCCTAGGTTTTGTCTAGGCTTGCTTAGGCATGTAAAAGCTTGAAGCTTGACCTTGCTGCTTAGTCAAGCTTTACGCCTTTTAGAAACTTAAACAAGCCACTCCCGGAAACATTAAATTAAAATTAGCAAGCATTCTGAACCAGCAGGTCGATAAAAACTAAACCATTTATCAAAAACATTGAGGAGGTCCAACAACCACAAAAGACACTTAAACAACTCTAGCACAAACATCTTTACAATGTTTGAAGCCACATAATCAGCAATGGCACCTATATTCTTTCAATATCACATATTATAAGCAATTCATATCAGCACACATAGTAATCCATACACATTTGTTTCACTTGGTGCTGGAACATATAATGTCAACGAACTTAGTAAAATATGATTTCGAGATTTAATATAAACAAAAAATCTCTAATTGTCATTTATCCTAGGCCAAGCCAACTTCAATTCAGAATTCAGATTCTACAAATTGAGTGGACAATAATTCAAATTGGAATCTTTAACCCTGTCATCAATTCCATGTTGCCAAACATTCAAAGAAAATTAACATACAGAAATTCTAAAGTTAAAACACTGGAATTAAGCACATAACTATAATTAAGTTACATAAGCAATGTAATCAAATTCCCAGTATCTAACACATAAATAGACTGCAACAAGAACTAAATTCGCACAATCTCGCATCATTTCACCAGATCAATAGTGAAAGAACAAATTTACACTAAGAAAAGCATGCAAAATTTCAAGAAACATCTTAGAATACAATCGTCACAGACAAAGCATATAAATTTGAAGAGCAGAGAACCTGAGGCAAGGATATCCTTCAAATCATCTGCGGAGGGGGAGGTGTTGCCACCCAAACAGGCCAACAAGTAAGCCGCGATAATCTTCATTTCTATTCAAGAAAAACTGTAAGAAATTAATTCACGAACCCAAACATTCAGTTAAGCAAACCTAATTACCAATCAGTATGTAGAAAAGGGCAGAAATATAGATGCAAAAGAATTAAAAAATAAAAACTAATATGTGTGTGTACAGTTAAAGATAAATGGGGGAATTCATATGAGGAAATCCACCAGATAATATGAAGTGCGAAGACTAATGGATCCGAAACTCAGCGATCTCTGCTGCTCCTAGGTTTATGACGTAAGAGATGATGAACACTTGAGCTTCGGCTATAATATACTCGGATCGCAGATGGCAATCTATGCCTAGGGTTTTGGAGATCCTGAAATACTTTTGTTTCCGGGATTGCCCTTGGGCTTGAGGGTTGGGGGTGAAAATGGCTCGAAATTGCAATCATTATTCATTATCCATTTGTAGCACTATTCTATAAATTTTGTTTCTATCACTATTCACTACCTTGTAAGTTTTCACTTAATTGCAGTACTAAGTGTGTTTTTTATTGGGAAAAATTCATAAATAA
>CAIGRE010199119.1:0-12865 GCA_903798275.1 Fraxinus angustifolia subsp. syriaca
GGACTCTCGTAGTGACTTCTGAGGCGAATCGGTAGGACCGTCCTCGAGATGTACCCCCGAGGACGTGTAAGCCCGAGGACCAGAACCATGGTATATGGCACGACCATTGACGTAATCCTCGTGCTCGAGTATATCGCGTGTGACGTCATCACTTAGTATACCAAAAGATCATAGATAAACAAAGGACTTATTTGATAACAAATATAGTCCATGTTTGGCCCCCCATTAAATTATAATTCGTTTTTTTTTCCTCTTTTTATCAACTACCTTTGCTTTAATAAAAAATATGTATGTAAATCCAAAAAAAAAAAAAAAAACTCCTTGTTTAACCACACTTTCTCCAAAAAAAATTTACTATTCATCTCATTATAACGTGGAATAATAGGGCCAAACAGGTGCATAATCCATCAAAATCTCTGCTGCTTCATTAAGCAAAACCACCACATAGAGCCAGTGCAATGAACAGAAGAAATGCATGAAGCTAAAGACATGAGAACCTAGCTCGTGGACCATTGTATTCTCCTCACGAGGAATATAGCGATAAGGACCATTAGCAACTTCCCTTATTAGATTAGACACATCACTCAAAAGGTCA
The DNA here is from genome assembly GCA_903798275.1 of Fraxinus angustifolia subsp. syriaca. Lineage (NCBI taxonomy): Eukaryota > Viridiplantae > Streptophyta > Magnoliopsida > Lamiales > Oleaceae > Fraxinus > Fraxinus angustifolia. The sequence goes on from CAIGRE010199119.1 coordinate 596, forward strand.
GGATTTTGACAAAAGAAAATGAGACGAAGACCTTGGAAGGCACATATAGAGTCACATTTCACCGAGCTCAAATGGTAGTCAAGCTTACGAGCAAGAGGAGACTGTTCCAGATAGTCCGAACCTCGTCATCATCAATAGAGAAGAAGTCCACCACATGCATAGCAAAATGTACAACCACCAATCCTCTACGATCAAGAATCATCCCACACTCCTTATCGATCCATCCTTTTACTCATTTATCTGGCAGTAAGCTAACCACGGTAACTATAGGCTCCTTAGGATAGATTTCTCGATTTTGATTAGTAGACAATACACAACATGGACGTGGTCAATTGGTCATTGCACATATTGTCTAATCACTACATGATTGAATCTCAAGGCTAACAATTAATCTAATCTCGTTCAACAATATCTTGCGTCGCTTAAAAATTTACAAGGAACGTTTGGACCAAGTTCAAAGTAGTCGATTTGATCCAATGAATGGACGGATCATAAACAAGTAAGATAAATAGAATATTAAATTCACGAAGATGGTTATTTTATAAATTTAACGAAAATACAGTTTTACTTGACAGACCACTAAAAACCATTAAAGTACATAGAAAAGCTGTCAATCTATAGCGTGAAATGAAGTTCTCAATTCGACTTATCCAGTGTTTCGCCAAATTGAACCAATTGATCCTTAGCAAACAAACATCACTCCTTACATAAACAACAAAGTACATTTTACTTCTCCATTTTTGGCCTTCTAAGTTAACAGGCCAAGCCAAGAAGTTATTACACTACATTACACACTAATCTTTTCCCCAAAATTTCCAGATTCTCCAAAGCCAATTCACAGACTAAGCAGGTTTGGGGCAGACTGTGAAGGATTAGTGAGCATGTGAACGATTTCCCTCATTGTTGGCCTGGCCGCGCTCTCATCCTCCACACACAGCATTGCAATCTTGAACAAGTTTATCACACCGGTTAGAGGATAGTTGACGAGCCTAGAATCCACTACTGCTAGTACCAAGGCAGCATCTGACGGTTGAGAGAGCTCTGATATCGTTTTCCTCACCCACCTCACTATGTCGACACCATCCCCAAACTCCCCCACTGGCTTTCGTCCTGTGATCAGTTCTAACATCACCACCCCAAAGCTGTAGACATCACTCTTCTGGTCGACTTTGAGAGTGTAGGCATATTCTGTTGCATTTCAAACAAAACAAAAACTTTTTAAAACACAATTAATGGAGTAACCATATCTATTCCGATTCATTTAAGTCTTGTTACAAGCCCAGCATAACCAAATTAATGAATGACCTAAACATTGTTAGAAATCCAGAAGAATAGCAATGCAATAAACTTTAAAGAAAGAAAAAAACTCTAGTTCAGAAAGAACTCACCTGGTGCAATGTAGCCATAGGAGCCAGCAATTGAGGACATGCATTCGGATGCACCAGCATCGTGTAAGAACTTTGCAAGTCCGAAATCAGCCACATGAGCTTCATAATCTGAGTCAAGTAGAATATTATTCGATTTCACGTCTCTGTGAATAATTGAAGGTGAACAATCATGGTGCAAATAACATAACCCCTTTGCCGATTCTACTGCAATCCTGTAACGCGATTCCCACTGTAAATGACCACCCTTGGCACTGTGCAGCATCTCACCTAAGCTTCCATGAGACATGTATTCATACAGCAATAAGTTATTCTCATTGTTCGACACATACCCCAGAAGTCTTACTATGTTCCGGTGCCTGATTCTCCCTAATGTCTGAATTTCAGCCATAAATCCATGATCAGTTCGACTATTACCACAGCATGTTAATCGTTTTATCGCAATGTCAAAGCCATTTGGCATGGATCCTCTGTACACAATCCCAGCTCCACCTTTCCCGATTATGTTCTCGTCTTGTATGCATTCTATTACGTCATCCACTTTGAAGTCCAGCCTTTGGAACGCTGTGAGTTTCCAGGATCTTGATTTCTTGAGCTTTCTCTTTCTAATTGTGATAAAGGCAACCGCCATTAGCAATAAAACAAAGACTACTATGATTACAACGATCAACATATTTGATTCCCTTGAACGCCTTTTATGCGAGTCTTGTGATGAACTCGAAGCAGTGGAACAAAATGTACTCTGAGATGCACAGAGATTAGGATTTCCTTTGAAAAACAAATCATCGAGGTCTCTGAACAACCCGGTTGTCGGTCTTCTGCCTGAAAAATCATTGTAAGAAAGATCTAAAGTTGTTAGACTTTTCATTAGTCCAATTGAACCAGGAATTACGCCAGTAAGTTCATTCCTGGATAGGTTCAGAACATTCAAATTCTGCAGTACAGAAATCTCCTTGGGAATCACACTGTCTAATTTGTTTCGACTTAGATCAATGAAAGTCAAGTGGGAACAACGAGCAATGGAAGCTGGAATTTTGCCTGTCAAGCTGTTGCCACTGAAATTCAACTCTGAAAGTTTTTTAAGACTGTAAATTTCTTCAGGGATTTCGCCAGAGAACTTGTTCGAGTCAAGGAACAAATTCTCAAGATTCATCAGATTCCCAATTGCTGGAGGAATTCTCCCCGTAATCCAATTATTCGACAGAGCAAGATTTCCGAGTGTATTCGCCGAAATCTCCTCCGGCAGCTCTCCGGTGAAGAAATTATCATTTAGCTCAAGCATATCCAACTGTGGCAAATTGAAAAATCCCGCGGGAATTGTTCCGTTAAAGTAATTCTTCTTTATTCGGATCCGAGTCAAAGACTTGCACTCGCCCAATTCACCAGGAATCGGACCATAGAAATTATTATCCATTAAAATCAAACTCTTCAGCCTTTCTCCTTTACACAAGTCCTTTGGGATAGTTCCAGTCAGGTGATTCTGCGTAACATCCAGCAGCATTAATCTCTCGTTCCGGCCAAGATTTCTCGGCAGTCCCAGAGTGAAATTGTTATTCCATATCTGTAAAACTTCAAGATTAGGCAGGTCCCCGATGAACCCCGGAAGAGGACCCTGTAATTTGTTCTCAAACAAATGAAGCAGAGTCAAATTCTTCAATTCAGCAAAACTTTCCGGTATCTCTCCAGTAAAAAGATTAATGGAAAGGTCCAGTGACATCAGACTGACCAAACCCGAGAGCTCCGGCGGGATATGGCCAGAAAGATTGTTCACCTGAAGAAACAAAGTATGCAATTGCTTGAGATTCCCAAGACTCGCCGGAATTTCACCTGTGAGATTACAGCTTCCAAGATCAAGTAATCGGAGAGTGGCTATGGAGCCAAACTCCGGCGGAACTCCACCTTCATAGCGATTATAGTACCCCAAAGAAAGCTCCTGAAGGTTCGGAATGTTAGCCAGGGAGGCTGGAATTTTTCCTCCCAAGCTGTTGCCTTGTAACGCCAACACCGTCAAGCTTTCGAGTTCCGAGTAAATTCCCGGGATTTCCCCGGAAAAATAATTCCCTCCGAGCTTAAGAAATTTCAGTTTCTTCAACTTGACCAACTCGACGGGGAGATTTCCACTGAAATTATTGTTGTACGCGTCCAAAACTTCGAGCTCTGTCATTTTAAGCAGGAGTTCTCCTGGAAACGTCCCACTGAAGAGGTTCCATGAGATATTCATGGACTTCAACTTCATTAATCCAGAAACTTCCATTGGAATAGATCCCGTAATATTGTTACCGGAGAGAGTGAGATTAAGAAGTTCACTCAGCAGCCCAATCTCCGGAGGCAGGCTCCCCAAAAGCGGGACGTTGGTGACGTTGAGAGATATCACCCTGAAATTATCGTTGCACGTCACGCCCGTAAATGTGCAGTGCACTGAAGGAGAAGAGGACGGCGTGGAAACCCAGTCATCAAGAACCGACCCGTTAGCTCCGACCATGGAGGATTTCAGTTTCAAAAGAGTTTCAAGATCCGATTGTGCACGAGTAATTGTGCATGAAAACAAGATCAAAATCAAGAAAATACAAGGAAGAAGAAATAAGAAATTTCTCATTTTACCAGCTTTTGTGAGTGAAAAGATGAATACGAACAGATATTTGTACGGGTGAGAGTGGAGAAGGAGGGTTTATAAAGGCTAACTTAAGTACTGGGGCAAGGCACTGTTGTATGGTGGCAAGGAATCGAATGGTCTGTCTAAAGAACTACTGAAATAAACAAAATGAAAATCCATCATTTTCCGTTAAGAGACCGTTATTTTGTAATTCCCCACTGTATACGTTGATTCTACAAGCGCCGTTATAATATATTGACGGCGTTAAATGGCAGTTTGAATGACAGGTTTTATGATAACGTTGACTCTCAGACCCTGCCAGCTCTACTTCTGACATGGGTGGCGCCAATTTGATATGATCCATTGTCGTTTTAAAAGATTCAAATATCAATACGACATGGTACACTTCTGGTTGTGGGCCATTTTGGACTTTTTGGGCTTTTCCTAGAAACGATTTTTGGCAAATGTAAGACATTTGGGGCCCATGTAGATTAAAGGCTGCAAGTGTCTTTTCCCAAACGGACACGAATTAGCCCTGTGACTATTTGGATGTTTTAAGTGAAAAGTCTGCTATTCTCTTTTCGTTGTATCCAAACAGTCCCTATCCATTCTCATCATGTGAAAAGTCAAGCAAGTCATAAGTATCCGTTGTCCTTTGTTACGAGTAGAAACAAAATCTCATTGGTTAGGTTTTTGTTTGACGTTCATTTTTTTTCTCATTATCTTTCTCATTTTTCTTCTCTTTCTTCATTTCAGTAAAATAATATTACTCATAAATTTGAAAACTCTTCTCACTTTTTAACCACACATTCTTCCATCAATCACCATTTCAAATTAAATTCTTCTCCAAAATGGGTATCAAACACAACCTAATTTTAATGGTTGGAATATATATATAATATTATTTTATTGAAATATGTGTGATTAATAAGAAAAATGAATTATATTTTTAATTGAGGCTAAACGGGGCAAAGTTGTTTTATTTACTTTTTACTAAAAAGTGGGATTCTTTCAACATATGTAAGTGTCCGCTTGGTAGGCAAATGTGAAAAGAAATTCAAATTCCATGTTGTAGTTGGTAAATAAAAATTCACCAAACTCATATGAATTCATTTTTCATGAAAACAAAGAAAATACAGTTTAAAGTGGTTGNAAGTGGTTGTACCTTGGAATTCGATTTCTATTTTCACGTTACAATCAAACGGACAAAATGAAATTCATTTTCCTCGAATGTGACATTTTTCGTGAAAAATATGGTAATTAAACAAAGCCTAAATTTTTCTTAGAAAAGAGGAAAAAGTAAGATATTTGCATATAAGATTAGCCAAACATGCTTTGTTTAGTTCTCGATCAAATACAGTAAAAATTAATCGAACATTTCGTTCTCATTATTGTCAACCTCTTTCAGATACGGATCTATTAATTACTACTATTTTTATTTCATAATGAAAGAAAGGGGGATTACTTCTCTTGAAAATTAAGTGAAAGGGTAGATAGAATTGTGACACTTTACTCGATTCACGAAAACCACACAATATAAAGAAAAATATACCAATCTTAAAGATCTCGGCAATAATGAACCAAGCTAGTATTTGTAGTGAATCCTTCTATTTGACAAATATGAAAATACGAGCTCATGTTCGTAAAATTTGGGAAAAAATGTCGCGTAATATGTAGACGGAAGTGCATTGTAGTAATTTGTTCCAATCGGAGACAAAAACATGAATTTGGAACTTTTGGAAATGGATTCGAGGAGTAGACTTCTCCAATTAAAATATCAATGGATACTATCATGTTTTACAGAATTTCAACTGTTTCATAAAGTAACTTTTTTTCACATTATTATTCTAAGTACTTAATGGGACACAAAGTAGATTGATGAATAGAATTTGAAAGCCACAGAATATGTGACCAAAAAGAAAGAAATTATAACCTCTAACATTTTTCCACTATAAAAGAGAACAAATTCACATTCCCAATTAAAGTACGAGTGGAGTAATTTTCAATATAAACTACAATCCAATATGGGGATGTGAAGAATAAAGAGGATTGCTTTTCCAGTGTAATTTCCACTTTGGATGATGAATATAGGTTTCTTTCATTTGTGGAGAGGAGTCTCTGCCCAACTCTTCTTCCCTTTCTATGTCAGGCAGTATATTCGATAACTTGTAATTACGTGTTCGTGCTTTTAGTTTGATACCCACACGAAATGGTACTTATTCCATAAGTTCAAAAATATTATTGATTTTTCAAAAAGATAGTATACCACCAACTTTTTTGGTGACAATCACGTCTCGAGATTCTTATTGCTGGTAGAATGTCGTTGACATTCACAATTACATTCTCATCGATTATTACTTTTAAAAACATATTCGTTGATTGAACGGCTACATTATTGAGACTAGAATAATAAGAAGGAAATAAACTTATTAATGGAATGGAGTAAGTAGTCGATTAAACACACCCCAAACACGCGAGAAGTCAATTATTGATGGGATTTCTTAGACCATTTTACTCTCATAGTATAAATCCAACAATCAAACGCCTCATGAAACCAACCCAATTCCTATAGCTATTCACCAACTTTGGTTGCTTTAGTATTACCCACAAAGGACACAAGGTAAGGAGGTTATTGCAGCCACACAGACAACCATGAAAGCAGAGAAAGAAGATGATACGACACGGTAAAAGAAAACACAGAGCCAACGTCGTTTTTCACTTTTAAGGAGAAGAGACAATTACCACACCCACTATCACGGTAAAGCAATATTTAATTCAACATTAGGTATAGTAATGGGTCAGGCCCAAACCAGTAAGTAGGTCAATAAATGTGCAAACACTTATAAGCCGTCCAAAAGTGAGGAAACGGGACGAGCAATTCTAATTTAACTATACTGATTACAATGGCCCCCAAATAGTTTTAGGGTCGGGTCGTTCCATTGAGGTGTCGAATTTTGTTTAGTTATTTGGTCGATGTCGACTGACTAAATTATACAGATTTAATATAATCACTGGTGAGTCCGTTTGATAACAATTTGTCCAACAACTAGTTCACACACTGCCTCGAATAACATAGGATACATGTAAACTAGTTTACCTCATTTGTATATAGACTATTATGTAAATGTTTATGTACAAGTAGTATTATTCAAGAACTAAATCACAAGATTGGTATAAAAATTGAAATTAGTTGGTTTTGTGAATAAGAATCATGCTGGTGTACACCAAGTTTGATAGTTTGCCACATGGCAAACAATCATTCGTCAATTTAAAAGAAAAAATAGTTTACCTGCGCAAACTGTCATTCGTCAAATTAAAGGAAAAAAATAGTTTTCCCGCCACAATGTTTTGAAAACAAATGGAATGTAAACCATGATGTAAAGAAAATAATGTACAAATAGCAAAGTCCTATGAATAAATGAGGAATTTACAAAAATTTCTAATTTCATACTTGTCGATTAAAAATTGTCTAATTTTGATAACTTTTACAAAAATGATCAAATTTAATATTAAATTGTCTATTATACACTCAATGAAAAATGAAGCAATTTTTTTCACTTGTCATGAATTTCAAGTAGAATGAGTAGCTTCCATGGGAAGCTATATTAAAATGACGCTTTTTGACATTTTAAAAATTGTTATCGATATTTGAATTATGTTTATCTTGATACTTCATTTCTCTATGACGAGATTTCATTTCGAACATGACAGTTCTTTACATTTCATAAAGTTCTTGACATTTGAAATGTGTACTTGTGAAATAAGTAGGGTTGATGTTGTCAATTTTTATATCCCACAAGTATAGGGATATTAACAAGTAATATAGTGGATCAATGAGTCCGGATATCGCTTCCACGAGGACTACTAGTTAACAATTGATTAAATTATTCCGAACTTTAATTTGATTGAAAATAAATAATAAAGTTTTGTGATGGTGTCTAAATTATTCTAACTAAACCTAAATTATCTAACGTACACAATTTATCTAATTTGGATTTTAAAAGTATGAATGTTGATGCTAGGACTTACAATTTTACCTATGGATCCCCCTTTAATTCTATTGAACAAATGGCTAAAGAATTCAAAGCATTAAATTAATGAATAAAATCAACACATGTATTTAAAGAACTGAAATTTTGAATAAAATAAATAAAGGGTCACAAATAGATTACACTATTCGTTCTATCTATGAATTTAGGTACTCATAATAATGAAAGAAAAACAAAAAGTATAGAGTTCATAATCAGATTTTGAAATCTTGATCTAAAAAATTGGATCTTACACCAACAATCTTCTTCAACTTTAAAAGTCTTCAAACACTAGCTTTTGCTTTTTGATCTTGATGATTATGTGTTTTTCTCTCCCAAATTGTGTGGAACTGGAGTTTTATTTATCTCTTATTTGAGTCTTGGACGTGTTTAAGTTGAATTGGACATTTAAAAAGATGAATTGCACTTGAAAACCTTATTTTTTGCACCGGATAGCACCTAAGCGCCTTGTAGTGGTGTCGCAGCGCCACAAATCTGGTCTTTTTCCCGAGAGTGGCCGCCTAGGCGCGAGGCGCCACCTGCTACTCCCACTCTGCGCTTTTTTCAGCATTGTTATCGTAATTTTCTTTTTCGATATTCGATTAAGGCGATTCAAAGTGCGCTGGAAAGATAATTCAAAAGTATATAACTTTATCAGAATAGCTATTTTCCAATTCGAATATTTACTAGGCTAAAAATGGGTCTTCATCTCTGGCTTAAAATCTAGAACGTCCTTGTGCAGTTGAAAATTTATTTGTGAAAATAGTTTGGTCATATTTCAATTCTTTTGACTTCTAATAGCATCCAATTGACCCATAACATTCTCGAATCTTCATCGCAGCTTCACCACTAGTTTTGTGTATTTACACTTTAGGGTGTGTTTGAGCCACATTATTTTAGAAGAATGTATTCTGGAATAGTGGATTGGCGGAGAATGCGTGGTTGAAAAATAAGGAAAAATTATTGATGTGATGGAAAATATTATTTTGAGTGTGTTTGAGCCATATTATTTTGAAAAAATATATTCTAAAATAGTAGATTGATGTAGAATGAGTAGTTGAAAAATTGATGCGATGGAATATACATATTTTTAAGTCCAACACTTATCATTAGATTATGTGTCAAGATTTTATTGATCAACAAATTTTTTAATTTTATACACATTTTTTTCTTTATCATGGAATTATAAATTGTTAAAGAGTATTTTGGTCTAACAAATCTTAGACATTTTTACAAATGATCAGGTGAGAGTGGACAGCTTTGAATAAATTTATGCTTTGTGGAGCTAACTCCACGTGTGGCCGTGTGCACGTTCTACAGGTAGTGCATGGATCTATCAGAAACTGAAGTAATTGGGTACACATCTTTTCGGACCGGTCTACTGAGCCAGGCTCAGTGGCTTTTCCCTTTTCAAGAACGTGGTTATTTTCATGTAGATTTTAGAAAAGTATATTGTTGAGAATAGAGTAATAATGACCTACTTTTACTAAATTTGTGCAAAAGCTATTAGCCTTTCAGAATGTGTCTAATAGACTGAGGACGAATGATGTGATGGGCCGGATGACTGACTGCCCGAGTAAGCCCGCATTCCGATGTTAATCCCTTGGCATCCCAATGATGATAGTGAAGAAGAATCTTTCACTTGCATTATTTTTCAAACACAATGAGTTCCATCGGTGACCAGGAGAATTTATTGGATCAAAATTGCTTCCAAGTTATTATGGCTAGTGCTATTTCGTGATGGCGTGGGAGAGATTTTTCAGATAGATAATTTTTTTTTTTGGATAATATCATAATATATTGTTTAGAAGTTGACCACAGTTATGAATTAAATTGAATATATATGGTGGGTTAGCCTCATTATTTTGGAAAAATGTATTTAAAATAGTAGATTGATGGAGAATGTGTGGTTGAAAAAGAAGGAAAAGTTATTGATGCGATGAAAAATATTATTTTATTGAAAAATGTGTGGTTAAAAATGAGTAGAAGAATAATAATGAAAATTTTAATATATACCAAACATGAGCATAGATAAAAATAGTTTTGAAAAATATGTAATCAACCGGGGTTGGTTGAAGGGTGATTGTGATCGATTTATTGGTAATTTGTGACATAATAAAATATGTGATTTGTGAAAAAAATGTAATTGCGACCCACGGATTGTATCTTTGTGATTGTGACATCGTGTGATTTGTGAGTATTATGTGATCATGATAAAAAAAAAATTGTGTTATTGTAATCGTAACTTGATTAATTAAATTATATATCACAAGATTTATCAGGGTTCATAAGATTTAACCGCCTAATTTTTTTTTTTTAAAAAAATATGCAAATTTGCTATTTCTGAAAATGTATTTTGAAACATTTGTAGCTATATAATTTTTCCTTACAATAATTAATCGATGTGAGATTTATCACTTAATATGCCCCTCAGATGGTAGTTCGTTTGAGTAGATCGCTCCTGAAATCAATGTGTTTTTTTTTAATCGGATCAAATTACTCGTTGTACTTTAATAGAATCGAATACCATATTAAGAAACATGAAATTCTATCTTAAAATGTCAATCTTACTAAGAGTAGCAATCCAAATTCGTATTTGTTGATTTATATTTCGTTAATTAGCAAAATGTAAAATTTATCCATTAGAAATAACTTCACCTCCAATTGTCAATATCAATGAAAACATAAGAGTGAATATTTAACTTGTGAATTTTGTAGCAAACCACACAAACAAATATTTGTAAAGTATTCATCATTTTAGCATTTAAAACATAAAACTCAATCATGCTGTCAATCAAGTATTTTCGGATCTGCTAACGGCTAACCACATGCCTTACTTTTAATATTCAAATAATTTTCATTTATAGAAAAGAAAGCAAAAAATAACAAAACAGCACTTGTTAATCGGGCCTCCCTCGAAACGAAGCAAAGTGACAGGCCCAGACTTTGTTTTCTGGACCTCCGTTTTTGGTACCATTTTTGACAAATATAGCACTAAATAGGTTAAAAAATATATTTTAGTAGTTTGAGTTAGACTTTTACTATTTCCTAGAGGCGGTAAAAGAGCTTAGTAGCTTGTCGGTTCGATTCGTCGGGACTCAACTCATGGACGGTTTGGACTCGTTTCGAAATGAATCTGTTACCCCCCGAAAATGAAGCCCATAAATCAATGTTCCACGTAGACTGACACGTGAGCAATTTATCCACATAAGAAGTCATAGATCCCCCGTAGTTAAAGTGATAATAGAGCCAAGTCAACAGCTAAATGCAGCCGTCGGAGGCTCTCCCAAGCACCAAAATGCTGGTCTATCCGACGTCTCTCCAGCCTGAGACGATAAAAACCAAGCAAAACGTCGAGGCTCCTTACACCCGAAGAACCTTACACCCGAAGTCCAAAGTCCCTTTGCAGAGGCCTCTCTTCATTAACTGAAGCCCAAGCTAACAGATAATGGAATCAAGGTAGCAGCATAACAGATTCGGGGATCTATAGAGGTTGATTGATGGGACGTCCGTAATAAAGTACATGCAATCTTTTTAGTATTTGTACGTTAATATGTCAGCCTATAACTAGGGCGACTGACATTTTGTCAAGTATTAAATGTAGTGAGTAGATGGTGATGTGAAGTTTCAGTTTAGGTGATGTTGCCACGCGAATTTAATCCAACGACTATCCCGTTGTCTAGGCTAGTATAAATAAGTTCACCTTTGTAGAAGAAGAGGAGGACAAAAAACCTGGTGATCTAAGAAAAAACATCATATCTATCTTTCCACATATTGAAACATAAGGAAGCAATTTAAGAAGGAGGATCGTAGAGCTATTCGTGGATAGTGCGAATATTGTTGTAAGTAAACTGCCGTGGTCCGAACATTTTGTCTCTCGCCGGAAAGTGCCTCCCGCATTCATTCCAACCTGACAATTGATTCCTTTCCGGTAGAAACGCATCGGATACGTACTTAACGTGGCAAGAGTGAGCCCGGTATTTGTTGAGTTCATTTTTTGAGGTCAACATAATCCGAACACGAACCATCGGAGACTCGAACGACGAGCGACTTGTGGGCTCGTCAAAAAAGTGACCAAACATCATTTGGTAACTTATAAAATAAAAAACTCGAGCTCGTGGGCACGTCTCAACTCGACTCGTGAGCTCACGAGCTTAGCCCTTGAGCACGATCTCGACTTGGCTCAATAGAATCATTATCCCAAATTGGTACTTGGCAAGAAATTTCCTCAAGAGATATATTACGGTGATTGGCACAATGAGAT